>JAULBZ010004591.1:0-14544 GCA_032360805.1 Neoturris breviconis | reverse complement strand
TTCATACAATTCCCTGTTTTCTTTTGGTATTCTTTCAAATTAATGAAAGATGTGTCAGAATCATCTTCTGACTTCCAAATTATATATAAAGCTTCCTGAACATTGTAGCCTTGATGATCTTAAATGGTTTGAAGAAATAATTATTTTTTTAATTATATATTTTTTTTTACATAAATGAAACGTAAATCAATGAAATATGGCTATTTTTGAAATCCTGATACTTGAAGACTGAATTTAAATCAAACAGATGGAAGTATATAGGTCCTGAAGGTTAAACACTCTCCTGCGCATGGAGAATATTTTATGCTGTTAAAAATATATTGATATGATTACGTAATCGCGTTTCCCAGCAGGCACATGACGTCGTATCAACGTTGAAACAACGTCATGGCGTGACGGTAGTTGCTTCATAATTTGAAAATACCAGTAGCAGCAGTGCGACAAATTATGCGGGACGTCGTTTTAATTTTGATTCAACCACTGTACTACGTGTATTGTTATCATGGCTATAAGGAGTTCTCCAGGATTGTATTCCGTACCCAGTGGGCACAACATATTGACTAAAATTTTAAAATGTGAGGAGGTATCGAGGGATATACACGTTGTTTTTGGTTTTGCTTTTTATATAAGAGCGTACCTGATTGCTATTAAGGCTTAAAATGTTCTTAACATGTTCTTAGCAATATCTATTTTTGACCAGTGCTGGGGTGATGAGCCTGTTGGACGACATGTTAAAGGAGTGTATGTAAACAGCTGGTTTGTCGATCGAAGATATTTTTTATTTTAATCAAAAGATCGGAAAGTGCAACTTGTTGAGGTTGCTGAATTTAATGGTACAGAAATAATATATGATGACATTTCTGTAATATGTTATGTGAAGAATACGATACATAAAAGTCCTTGTGGATTCAAAGCCTTAAGATTTCTTAGCATGTTCTTAAATGATTAACATATTTAAGCGTTATGTTCTTATAAACTATGTCCTTATGAAGAAAAAAACGTTTTCGTGCATCCTTCACGCTTAGTAAGATTTATACACTCACCACCTGATTCCATGGAATTTGTACATTTTGTAAATTTTTCTAAATAAGTAGCTACTATATATGTTATGCCAATATATAATAACTTGGATGGCAGTCTCTTAGTAGTGGTTTTACAAGACAAAATAAGAGAAACAGAAGAAAAAAAAACATTCGTCAAAAAGCTGAGTGTTTTTTTTCTCTCATCTATTTCTCATGAATGATTGGATTTTTAGCCAAAAGATTGAAGACAACTTCATATCGGTATAGTTCCAGCATAACAACTGTTTCCTGATATGTAAATACATTCACAAATACATAAAAACGAGATGTTCGCTGCTCAAAGTAGAACTTGATGTAATATCATAGCTCCCTTTTTGCGCACTATTGACCACTGTTGTTGTCAGATTGTTGCTAGCTTAACTTTATAACTTTTTCAAAGATGATTTCGTATGATTTATTCTCTCTCTTATTTCTTTCTTTGCTACTCATAAAAGAAAATGCATATTTTAGTGTTTTGGAGTTACAGAGCAAATCTTCAGCAACAAAGATAGCTTTGTCGCAATATTATTTTGCCAGTGCAAAATGCACCTTTGACTGACTTTAGCTACTAAAGTGTGAAGAAAAAAAAGAAGAAAAAAGTTATTTTCGTTTGAGTTTACGAATTAGAAAATAATAGACCATAATGTTGTTAAATTCAATCATATGCACAACTGGGTGATATGAAAAGCTTCTTTGAAGACATCGTTCAAACAATGACGAAACAACATCGTGACGTTGAAGCTTAACGGACGCCGAAATAACAAAAACGAGGTGTTTTTAACTTAGATGTCTTGAGCCAGTCAATTGACAACAAATTATACGATGACGATAGTGATTTTAGTGACTTTTGATATCAAAAACAAGGTTTTGAGCAGAAGTACGTTTAAACAAACACAAGTGCTCATCACCTTTGAAAATAGCGTATCAAGTGTCAAGACAAGCCTTCACGTACGCACCCTGGGTACACGCAATATTTGGCCGTAGAGTTCTCACAATAAACCGTGGACTAACTGACAAAGATGTATTGATATTTTGCAGTTATTTATAAGAGTGTCGTATATACATGATTGAATTTCGCAATATTTATATCTAATTATCGGCATATGTCATGTGGATAAGAATATGATAATAATTCCGTCTGTGACTTTTTCGTGAAACAGTGAAAATGAGGCGTGTGTTGCTCACTGCATTGGAAGTAACTGCACATAAAGGAAGTTATTGTATTGTGGCTTGAAGAAAAGAAAGTTATTGCATTAGCGTTGTAAATTCTACTTTGAGCAACGAATGCCTCGTTTTCATTGTTTTATGTAATACGTTTCATACATTTAGATGAAATGCGTGTAAGGTTACATACATTGGGGTGTATTCCTTACACTCCATACATGATAAGAAAGATGTGAAAGCTAGTAACGGAAACAAAAGATAAGGTGTTTGTGATAGAAACTTTTAGTAAAGACGTATCATGGAAAGAAAGAACGTATAAATTTAAATTTTAAAACTTAAAGATAATTCTATGATCTGCAAGTTTACTTATTAGTCGGTAAACAGTTGCGAGTGTTCGATTCCCAGTCGGCAATAACTTGTACAAAGTCAGCAGTAAAGACGCTAGAATAATGTTGTTCTACTGTATTTACTGCGGACTTTGAACAAGTTTTTACCCACTGGGTGTCTCATCAAAGTAGCTATTTGCGAAGGAAACAAACTACCTCTATTTGGTCTGGGGTATTTTTTCATTTTAAAAGTCATTTTAAAAGGTAGAGTTGTTGTGACGTCATCAGTAAGACATGCTGGTATGACATTATATTGACGTTTAAGTATGTGACCTTGTGTTTGGTGGGAAGCATTAAAATTAAGATCTCAAAGGTTTAACTCATTTATTTATTGTACGTCAGTGCTGAATCTATTATCTGTGGTAAACGACGCATCAAACATATTAATTATACCTGTTAAGAATTAATAAAATATAATCGTTAGTTTCTACTATTAGCCGGACCCTGTCGACACGTGACGCTCTGCCATCGTAAAAAAGATGGGTTTTTGCTGTTCGGACATCCTTTTTACGTTGCAATAACGTCACATGACCATTCGATATTGTCCCATTAAGAACAAGGATCTCACTCCATGGCCAATGTTGTTCAGTGTCATCAGTATATGTTTTCCTTTCGTGCGTCAATTCTTCGTGTAAGAGTTCATGAAGCAAACTTGTATAACAAAACGTGCGAAATAGTTATTGTTTTCTCAGATTAGTAACTCAGTGCATACCGGGAAGAGATCGTCTCAAATTAATTTTTTCAATTAATTTGGTAAATAGCCAAAATAGAATAAAAGCAGATCATAAATTGACTAAATGCTTAGATTAAAATATTTTCGCCTCGAGGTTGCCGTCGTAAATATAGCCCGGTTTACATTAGCCGATAAATAAGGTTCGGTTTACATGGGTTGCAAGTCTACTTCGACCGCTATGGAGCAGGTAGTTTCTCCATCTCCTTAGTGATGAGGATGATGAGTTTGATATTTAAAATCGTCTTAAAAAATAATGATAATAAAAAAAATAAAAAAATTCTTCATTTTCACTAATTTTTAATAAGCGCCTCCCTTGATAAACCTGTGTGTGAGGGCTGTGTATTGTTCAAAATGATCCGTGACAGTATGCGAAATTTTACATGCCCTACGTAAGTACATGACACAGCATAAAGTTACGTTTACACGCTACGACTAATCGGGTCGATTTTGGCTACCATCTTGAAAAATCGGCTACGACTCAGAAAAATATGTACTCTCTCTACAGATTTTTCCGAGTTGTAGGCAATTTTTCAAGATGTTAGCCAAAATCGGCCCGATTAATCGTAGCGTCTAAGCGTAACTTAAAAGGCTACCGCATGCGGAGTTATCCTTGAAAAAAATCAGTAGTCTCCGGACAGTATTAACAAGCCTGCTTTTGATTGATTTCTTCCGTACTAATACACTAACCAGTTGGAAGGTCTTTGATTCGATAGTCCCATCTGCAAACTGAAGATGGTTATTATGTTTTTAGCAACGTTACAATGACGTCATAAATATTCATCCTTCTCACAGGGCTATGAACCAGCATTAGTCTCTCCGAACCCTAGTCTTTGTCTTCGTGAGCACAATTATCCCTGATTTCATCATCTAGCAGCGGTAGTGAGCAACGTGCGACCCAGTATATCCGGTCCCGTCCCTAGAGTATCAAAGGTGGAGTTGGGAGAATTTGTTAACATAGATACTCTATTAGTATTTTTGGTGGAGTTTCTTCAATATTGGAAATACAATATATATCCACAATATATATTCTCGTAGCTACTACAATCCAGTGGGCAAAAAATTGTTCAAATTCCGGAGTAAAGACGCTAAAACAACGTAAACGTTGTTCTAGCGTCTTTACTGCGGACTTTGAACAAGTTTTTTCCCACTGGAAACATATTAATTTTAAAAATAAGTTATATATAAAATATTTATATGATGTCATATATAAACAATATCTATCGAAATACACTGCACATAAATTTATTTTTCTCCGTTTATTTTAGTGAGTACCCTGCCAGTTCGTAAGATTTTTTCAGCGTGTACAATGTCGGATCCATCTCAAAACGACGTTATTTTGACGTAACTACGACGTAGTTTGTCCGCAGGTCTGAGCTTGGCTATCAGATTTGGCTACTCTTAGCTCTTCGATTACTAACACGGAAAAAAAATCGTATTAATGAACCGGAGTGCAAAGAAAGGGGCCATGTGACGGTCCGTAGAATTAACGTGTTTTTCTATTTGACATTTACCGGAAGATATCTCTAATAACATTCTCCTTGCGGTTATAGGACGAAATGTTTGTTAATAACTTAACCTGAGCCGCAGTAACTACCAAGTAGCACTTACTTAGTAGTTCTAAGGACTGGCTTCAGGCTAGTTCTAAGGACTGACTTCAGGCTAGTAAGAAATATATGAATTATAAATAAAAATAAAATATAGAGCAAAAACTGTTTAAAGTTCGCGGTAAACATAAACGACGTTGTTCTAGTTTCTTTACTGCGAACTTAGAACACGTTTTTGCACACTGGGAAAATTTTTACGGCGGGAAATATCCCGTCTGAGTGTGTAAGTTGAGCTTTATAAGGTCGTTATAAAATAAATAAAAACTCGTACAATTTCAGCTGTGTTAATTTGGAATGTGTTTTTATAAGTAGTTTCTAATGAATGAATGTAACTTTGAAGTATAATATGATATCACTTTTATTTGTTGCTTCGTAATTAAGCTTTGTTGACGTAAACAAATGCGATTTACTTTAATGTTTACATTTAATCCGTCATAGCACGATCCAGCTGTCGAGCAAATCATCCATTTTCCGGTATCTTCTCATATCGTTTTCTCATTTATTGCGTATTATTTTTGATACGCCATTCTCTAAACAACGCGGAATTATCTATTAGAGTTTCTTTGCATGCTTTGCCTTACTACGGCATAATACCATTCGACATACTTGATAGCGACGAGCGCATTTCATTGCATGGTGAAGAATATGTTCCTGTTTGAGTTCAGCTATTCCGTGGCATCTTTGATACACGGTAACACATGATGTACATTCTGAACCACTTAATGGTGCAGCTTGTACGAGTATAATCATATAAAACAATGTCAAATATACTGTGAGAGTCGTCATTGTTGACATATTGTATCTAATAGATAAGAAATATATAATCAGTTTAAAACTGTTGTACGCTAGCGATATATATATAAATATTTAATTAAATTTGTTGGCAAATATAGCAAAAAGTAATTTTTGAATGTACAACGTAATTGCATAGGATTAGATCTGCTGATATGTGTGAGAGCCGAGAGTTATAACCGAATTCACAAAAATTAACAATGTGTTATTTTGAGATGACTGACCAAAAACAAACCAATAAAGAATGAAATAGATAAATAAATGAATAAAGAGAAAATAAAGGAAAAATAAAATAAATAGAAAGGAATAAAAAATATACCTGGAAAAGTCGGCATACAAATCTGAAATAGCCAGTTCACAATTTTCAAATTGAGATTCTTAGCAGTCGCTACTTACCACACTTAATGTTAGCTTCAAATGATTAAAAATGATAAGTAGCAAAGCTTTTATATACGCTGTCAATAAACCTACAAAGATGTCATAAATCATTTAAGAAATCTCATCACGGAAACCGGCTAGAAAACCGATTAGATCTATATGTGTGTAAGGAATCCGATTTACCGACGTATAGTTTCTTGTTGACAGAAGTAATTTGAAAAAAAATTAAATAGGTCGTTTTCATTTTACAAAACATTCATTGTTCTGTTACAATGAATTAATTGTTTATCCATGGTTACACATACCATAACTAAACCAAAGAACATTGAGATTTATTTAATTTTTGATGCGATCATATAATATTATCTCCGTCATTTTAAAATTATAATAAAAGATAATGTGTTTGGAATGTAATAGAGATAAACTCAAGCGATTTGATATGTCAGGAATGCTTCCACTTGAGAAGTTTATCCGTTCATGCCATCCGTAAGGACTTTAAACTTACGAATTACTTTAACAAGTTTTTGCCTACTGGGTAACCTAAGATAAATGTGTTCGAACAAAAATCAAAGAAATCGAAAGTAATCGGTACAGAGAAACATTGAAATCGAGCAACTTAGCTATTTTATATCTCAAGTCTATTGGAACTCAGCACAATAATCTGTATATTATTTATTTATTTATTTATTTGTTTATTTATTCACTTTTTTATTTATTTATCTGTAGATTCATCAAATCGTGGATAGCTCCCGATTTCCAAATTATTAGGGCGACAATGACAGGTCATATCTCCATGATAGTTCATACTTGGGTGCTAATTTTTTCTGTCTAGGATCCTTAAACTAGTCTGAACATGATGCAAATAATAGTTTTCATCGGAAATTACTTGCGCGATGCTACTACTGAAGCAGAGAGCGTGTTCAGATTTTAGGAGCATGATGTGTTTGGGCAGCATGTGAAACTCCTGGGAACTAGGCCTTTTGACCATAAACAAGTTCCTTGGGTGTGACCTTTTCACCAGCAATTCACTCAATTCCACCTAATATATCACATTTATCTATATTGTCAATAACCAAAAGCATGGGCACTAATATTACTCAATAGGAAGACTTCCTCACTCAGGAAAGTTATGAAACTGACTACATTCCAGCAAAAGAGTATTATCCCACGCATGGTGAACACGAAGAGTTTTATTTTTTCCCACAAAAAACCGCAAAAATTAAGGAGGGTTTTGTCAGCTATTCGTTTACATAAAAACAATGTGGGTGTTGAATAAATAAACATAACTAATGATTACCTAAGCAAACGCATAAACAAGCTGTAACAAGGAAGTTTTCTCACTTGTTTTGCACTCTCTTTAAATCGAGACTAAAACGAGAAAGTAGGGTAGTTCAATCTTCTTAATAAAATAATGGAAATATATCAGAAATATACTAATATTAGTTTCTACCCTTTCCAGACAAAATATTTGAAAAAAGACTGAGTTCCAAGTTGTTCTTGAATTATCGGAAATATAAATTGCTACACTTCAACTATATGACGTCATTCCAGACCATTAAAAGAATGACAACAATGCTGTTAAAGGACATTAGCATGAATACGAAATATCGTCAGTTTGTCAGTTATGTTAATAATATATATTATTTTCTAAGAATAGCAGTGCTTAATAGAGTAAACTTGAATTAGCATGCTTTTCTTAGAAACATTTATATACCATATATGTTAACCTCGTTCCCAGGGCTTCTTTTACCTTTTTGAAGAGAAATCTTCAAAATGTGGAAAGAAGCAATGAGAACACAAGGTTGATCCTTAATAGCTAAAACTGCATCGTGAGCAACCAAAATGACGTAGTATGCTTCTTGACGTTCCTTCCCGCCCAATTGGCAAAAACCTATTCAAAGGCCGCAATGAAGACGCTAGAACAAGGTTCATTCAACGTTATTCTAGCGTTTTTCTGCGGACTTTGAACAAGTTTTTGCCCACTGGGTTATTTTTCCTTTTCCTTACTAAATGTCCGTTCTAATGATTAGTCCAAGCAAATTGTTCACTTTTCGGTACACCTTTTTTCTTGCGGGTAAAAACTTGCTTAAAGTCCGCAGTAGAACGCTAGAAGAACATTGAAAAAAGAGGGCGCTAATAATAATATAATTCTTTCCTGGGGACGAACTATAACACACTCTGGTTGGAATCGTTGTTCTAGCTAGCATTTTTTACTATGATATTTGAACATGTTTTTACCCACTGAGTATTTTTATAAGAATACGGACAATCTATTGAACTAATCCGAATGTTCTTTTATGATGGATGTTGTTCCGTTTGCAAGTTCAAATGTTCTAAAAAATGTTCTTAGAGGCTTTATCTTTAAAATCTTAAAGTTTTTAGAATTCCAGTTTGGGTGTCGATTTTGAAATAATTCATTTTGTCCGAAACAAATTCCGATCCTTGAATATTTCTTATCAAAAAAATCTTGTAATTTCTTCTCTATAATTCGATCTTCTGCTATCGAACTTTTGATAATTCGAGCAAATTTCTTGAGTCCCTTGGGTCCCATGGATTCCCATCCATAATACGATTTTTTTGCAAATTTTTTTAGCTTCAAGAAAGTTATTTTTTAGTCGCTCCAGTTTACGTAAGGATATCTCAAAAGCGTTTTCTAAACAAGATATAGGAAATCCTCGTTATTTTTCGTGTACCCCTATAATTTCAACATTAGAGCGCATCGTCAGAAATGCAACATAAAACAACCTAATGGCACTTGTTAGATAATAGAGCAGTTTTTCGCTAAAACCCGTATAGTTCGAACTCTTTTCCAAGTCCCGCGAAAGCTCTATATGGAAGGATCCAGTACCATCTAGTAGTTTTTCAAACGTGGTTTAGGACTCTCTTGAATATCGCGTAGGGTTGGATTTCGCAAACGTAAGGCGCGCGGAATTCAAACTGAGCGAATATTGATCTGCCCTCATAGCTTTTCGCCTAAAAAATCGGAAATATCTCTTAACACAATTAAAAACTATTAAGAATTTTTTGAGACAAAATGTCCGTGTGCTTAGAAAAAAGTAAACAGAGATTTAAACAAAAAGTTCCAGACAAGTTCCAACACAAATGTTTGGTTGAGTCTCTGTGTTGCTTAATATTTACGAGGTTTTAGGCTGGCTTGTTTATTTATCTGTTTTTGAATATAATACATAGAAACCAGTTGTTTAATTATACATTATGTGTAAATACGGAAGCGGATATGTAAGTACAAAATCCAACAGAGAGGGTTTTGTTTTATCAGATGAGGACGAATTTATCTGCTATGTTTGTCTGTGAAGAAACTTATGAAATGCAACTGCAGTCTTAACATTATATGCAAATACCCCAAAACGAGGCTAGTCTGTTAGTTAATAGTTGCTGAATTTTTTACAAATTTTAGCCTAGCGCTGCTTATAAAACAAACAGCGTGTATACAAGGTCGTATTTATTAAAAACTATTTAATTGTGGGTTTTGCCAAAAAAGAGCATGGAAGTGCGCAAATTTAAACTGAGCGAATATCTCTAACTTTGGCCAAGCGAAATTAAATCGTGCGAACTCAAAGTTGAGCGAAAATGAGTGCTACTCCAATTTCAATACGATTCGGCGCCATTTAATCCATGTGACCTAAAGTTCATCCTGTTAATCGGAAAGATTGACGCGTGATTTACTTTAATCTTTGACACATGTCAAAATCGGCCTGAATCACATCTCATTATATCGCTTATAAATAATTGGTGAAATAAAGATCTTATTAGGAAAAAACACGTTCAAAGTCCCCAGTAAAGACGCTAGCGTCTCTACTGCGGACTTTGAACAAGTTTTTGCATACTAGGATAAGTCTTCTTCTGGAATAAGACCGGATTATTCTTGAGAAATTGTGATAACATTTTGAGATAATCCTAAAGGAATTTAACGTTTTTACAATAATAAAGCAGCTTTCCTTTGTATATTTTTTTATATTTAGGGGGTATAATAGCAACAAAAATTATTAAAATATTTCACATAAACCCCCTTAAATATTAATATTAAACCAAAAATTATAAAATAAAATTATAAAGAAATTATAACTAGTTATTTCCAAAAATATTACCTGTGAGTTATTGTAACAGAAAGTCGTAAAAAAAAACTGATAACTAAAACCGACATAAGCTTCTAGATTTCTATATTAGAATCGCATTTGTCATAACAAAGGCGTGATTCAAAAGGTAAATTTGGTACTAATCGTTCTTAATAATACGTATGAAAGAATTGATACTTAGGTCCGTCAGGAAATTGGATAATTTTTATTAGGGTATTTGAAATATACTAAAGGCATATTAATTAGGGCTAATTATCTTACAGGTATATTATTTAGCGCTAACTAATGAATTATTTAATGACGAAAAATAATTATACGATAAATATTAATTCAGTACGCATCAAAGAAAGTTTGCTGGCAAGTATACAGATCATATTTCGCAATATTGCTTGTTTGCGTCCTGTATAGATCATTTACAGACACTGAAGATTCTTTTACATTCCGCTTTTGATATTGCGGTATTGTTAATCTATGAGATAGATTCAAAATTCAATAATTCTTTTTATTTGTTCTCTCTTTATATTTACCTTACCAGTGAGCAACAACCTTATCAAAGTCAGCAGTAAAGACGCTAGAACCAACGTTGAAGATGTTGTTCTACCCAGCTGGCAAAAACTTGTTCAAAGTCAGCAAAATAACGTTAGAACAACGTTCAAAGAATGCAACAGGAAATGATAGAACCGTTGGTAAAGAACAGGCACCGGGAAAGGAAAAGGCTTTTTGCTGAATTTGAACAGGCTTCTGCCGATTGGGTATAGGCAATATCTACAGAATAAATGATGATATCCATTTGACTGCAAATTCCTGTGGTTGGAAAACAATATTTAGCCCCTAATAACGTTATACAAAATGTAACGATGAAATAAATGGTGTAATTAAGCATCGTTAAGTGCGAATAATATGTATTAATTCCCTCCCTTTCAGTGCGAACGTGCAAGCAAAGTCATCTCAATCCCATTCCTATCATCATGAGTGAATTGGAAATAATTTTATTTACATGCTCAATGCACAGTTGCAGTACCGTAATGCATCGATTAAAAACTGAAGCAAGATCCATTCTTTTAAAAAACCAGATGATGCTGCTCAAAACTAAGGAACTTGATTTGAACCTGTTCGAAATTTCCGAAAATAATATCGCTGACGCTGCACCACAACTTAGTAGCTATCATCGATGAAGACGATATAGATAAGGAAATTAACATTGTTAACTGTTGAATATTTATTGTGGAAACTATCATACTTTTTGTTTGTATTTTGTTTTTTTATTACTGTAATATCAATTCGCAATTCTTATATTTTTCAATAAACGCCCCTTTCTTCTAAACGCCCCTCGATTAGACGCCCCCTCTGCAAATGAAAATATTTAATAAACGCCCCTCGAAGCATTAAGGTAACCTTATCTGGACCGGGATAGGTTGAAATGGCTGGAGAGGTGGATTCCGCACCCCCCTCCTTGAGATCTCAGGGTTTGCTTAACATACATTCATGAAACTTAATAGGATAATACTACATCATCTATTAAACATCTTGAAATATAGATTTTTTTGCTGATGTCATCAAAGTTCACACTCTTCTATGAATTTTTTTTCTTTTAAAAGTATGTGTCTTTTGAAACCTGTGTAACTCTTGTTATAAAGCTGATTTTTATATTCTGTTGTGAGATCTAGAAAGGTTTACTTTACAACATATTTTTGGGATTTTTAATAAAGCGAGGTAGTTTAATTACAACAGGGCGCCAAAATTAGCAAATATACAAAAACATACTGGGAAGACTACAATAATAGAGTTATATAAGGAAGCGACCGTAACATTTCTTTAAATTAGGAGCGATTTACAAATTACGGAGGTTTGAATTAGAAAATTCACTTGCGTACTACGCGCTGCATTCAGGCATTTTGGTTCTAATGGTTGTAGAATAGTTGCATAAACATTGTGCGATTTTGTTAAACAACAATGCAATTGTCATTATGCGTGTATGATACTTTGAAAAGTAGCAACAAGAATTACACAGGGTTTTGTTTTGCAAGAAACAGCTTGGTGAGAAACCGTTCTGAATTTAAGTAAAAAAAAAAAGAAATACAGAACTGAGCAAACGGTAAGAAACGACCATATATCTTTTTCACGATTTTAACCTCTAAAAACAGATGTAGGCCTCTTATTTGGACCAAAAATATTTCTGTATTTGCCACAAAAACAGAATACGCTAAACAAACTTTTTTTTTTTTCTTTTTTTTTTGTTAAGATTTTATGTTTTTTAGCAGTACTTACAGTTTTGACTTTGATAATTTAAGAAACAAATAAGAAACTTGAGTTCCAAAATATAGGCAAAGAAAAAAACTCCAGTTCTCACTCAAATGGTTATAAAACAAACCCGTGTAATACATCAAGGTATGTATTTTAACGAATTTCGTATGTATTTTGTCGAATAAACTAGTTGCGCAATTGTTGTGGAGTGGTTTCTATTTGAACTCTAAGATTTTTTCCCAACATTTGCACAACTGTTGTAGAAATATAATTATTTCAGAACCAACAACAATATGTTGCGCAACCATTGTTCAATCGTGCGATAATCGCAAGAAAGTATTTCCATAACGATATACAACTGTCGCACAACAGTTGTGCGACTGTTCTACCAACCTCTTTTCCAGGGTTCCTTCTCTCTTGACGTTTAACGCTATGAGAAACGGAGAGAAAGTTTCTTTCTCTCCTTTTCTCATAGCGTTAAACGTCAAGAGAGAAGAAGCCTTGGGAACGAGGTTGACTATTCTACAACTACTGGAAACCAGACTTTAGCCTACTATATAGACTTACACTTCTTTAGGTCTATGTAAAAATTTCATATTTTCCATTATGAGTCTCTCGAGAAGAGAAACTCATACAAAGAATATGACGTTTGTGCATGCTAAATTAGCAAAGAAGGACCATATCGTAGACTTATACCATCATTACTCTAGTATACATATGTAGGAGAGTGTACGCCAATATGCAAGGTACGTGTGGTAAAATGTTTATATTCCTTATTATGTGTTACATTCTTCGTTGTTCGTTAACTGCTTCCAAGTCGGCAAAAACCTATTCCAAGTCGAAAAAATAACATTAAATAAACGTTCAAAGAAACGCTATTTTGCTGACTTTGAACAGGTTTTTGCCGGCTAGGTTTATCCTTGTTTCTTTATGTCATTAATTTATCATGATTAATAATAATTTATTAATCATCTTTATGTTCTATGAACAGATCTATCGCTGCCCCATAAAGGGAGGCTGATTAGCCAACCAGGCGTAAAAATTGCGCAAAATTTGCACAGCTGAAACAGATGTCGCATAATTTTCTTGAAAACAAGACAAATCTTTTTATTTTAAAAAGAAGCGAGCGTAGCGAGCTTTGCATTTGCGGCGCTCATTTGGTAAGATCCGCGAAAGAATTCCTATTACAAGGGGAGAAAAACCAGGCTACCGGCTTGAATCGACTTTTGTCTGCGTTTTGTGCGAAAGATGCACGAATTGGAATTGGTGTAACCAAAGCGTAATTGACACACGAATTGATGGTGCTGGATTGCGGACTTTTGGATGTCGGACTATTGGGTTAGTCTAGGCACTTTTGTAGGAACTTTCTTGCACTGGGAAACAACTAAACAAAATAATCTCACACTTATACAAGAATAACGTCCTTCTCTTATCCTTTTTGCTACATCAGTTTAATTTCTCTCTCATTTCGTTTTATTGTTCTTGCTCATTAATCTGATGTGTTTTACCTGATATTCAGAAGTTAGTGTTCGGCAGCCGGGACCTTCAGAACTTTTCCTGTCTGTGTGGAGAACAGGATCGGTTCTCAGGACAGATGTATTTGGACAGTTAGAGTTTGCCTCTACACAGTACTTTCTCAATCTTATGACCTCTGGATGTATTGGTGTGTCTAGCTAGACACTCTTTTACTTAAATATTGCACTAGTCCAAATGTTTGTTGTTGGCACTTTTATTTCGTGTTGTAGAGGGGAGAGCCTCATCTTTGATATGTCTTGTTTGTGTAATCATGAATGTATATGTTTTTATATTATTTTTATTGACGGGTGATGGAGGGTCACTCGTCTTTGGTTTTGCACTTGTGGGTCCGTGGCACTGTGTGTGTGGGTGTAATAATTTCTTTCATTACTATTAGTAACTGTGCTTATTTTAACCTGAGCATAGTTTTTCTTATCAAAGCCTCCAACGTAGATGTTTCAAGCTTTTGCTTGATTTATACTCCCTTCCGGCCCTTTCGGCCCTTTCGGCACAAAGTGTCTCCCCCCCCCCCCTGCTAAACTTTTGTACATAACTTTTCAATGAATTGCTTAT
>JAULBZ010004590.1:0-14545 GCA_032360805.1 Neoturris breviconis | reverse complement strand
GTATTAGAAATGATCGAGATGGTTTGTTAAAAAAGCGAGAGAGAATTGAAGTTGCAGCAAATCATATCTATGCTGAGTTGGAATTCCTAGAAGAATTCCATTTGCCGTCATGCTAACTTTGCACTTGTGCAAAGCAAAGCACCTTTTTTATTGTATATATTTATAATCGTTTTTTTTTTTTGGTTTAGCAACAAAAATAAATTGATGGTGGTCACTTGTATTGTCCCTTTAATGAAATATTTGTCTAAACATTCTTACCGGTAGCTCAGCCTGGGAGAGCATGGCACTTAACAGGTGCCTATGTCATGGGTTCAAACCCCATTCGGTAAGCTTAGACTAAATAAATAAGTAAAAGGGTAACGTCCAGTGGCTATGTATCAATTAATTGCTTGTTGCTTAAACTATATCCTTTGTTGGAATAATGTAAAAATTTAATTTTAACGTTTTCTATTCTGAATTTAGACTATGAAATATATTCGTTTTGTGTAGGCTAGATCTAGAAATCGGGAAGAAAATCGGAGAGAATCTAGCCTAAGCTCCAGATCCAAGCCACTACGAGTAGTGGTTTGGTACTGGAGCTCAAGCTAAGAGAATCGTGAAATTGGAGTGTTTGTTAAACGGATCGCTATTGAACCTGAAATTAGAACGAACAACGAAGGCCCGCTAATATTCTGAAGTGTTGCACTTATATTGACATGTTTTACGCGCATGCGTTAAAGTGAATTCTTTGAACGTGGAAAGTGGTTCTTGAATAGAGAGTTTTAGTAGAATTAGTGGGCAAAGACTTGTTTGAAGTCTGCAGTAAAGACACTAGAACAATGTCTTCAACGAGGAGGACAGACTTTGAGCAAGTTTGTGTCCACTGGGAATGCTCTATAATCTTTATAAACACATGGTGATGTGATCACCAGGTCACGGGCCAGAAGAACATAACTAAATTTGGATAGAATTAGGAGGCAATTATAATAAAATAGTGAGGCTAACAACAAGAATTACGGTATCAGACTAAAATAGATTTGAATGACCTCTGTGGTCCCAAGTAAAGGTTGATTTTAATGAGGCGAAAAATTTGTTTCGAAAGCCAAAAGAAGACATTCCATTGGTAGAAATCGACGTCACACATGATGTGTTACGTCAATTTCTACATGTCATCTTTTGGCTTTCGCTGCAAATTTTTCACCACGTGGAAATCAACCTTAAGTTATACACCCATGTAAATGATGAAGAGAAATATTTACTTCATGCATCGGTTTGATATTTTTTCTGAAGTAATATGTCAACGCTGCAATTTGTATATAAATAAATGGAAGCGAGGTACATTCACGAAGTGGTGCTGCCATGTGAACACGTGTCATATCATTTCTGAAATGTAATATATTTGCAAAAAAAGTTTTAACATAGAATCTAGATGAAAACACGACATCAAATCAACGTCAAAAACATTCTGTCTATTCTGCAGACACTCGACGTCTAATCAACGTCGAAAAGACGTCCTATTGACGTCTAAATGTCAAAACGACATATTTTCGACGTTGTTTAAGCGGCGAGTGCCCATTGGGTAATATATATAGGATGGTGGCTAAATAAAAGTTTTCTAGTTTTAGTAGAGTGGGACACTTCTTATTAGCAGGGATACACACACTTTAATCTCTAAGCGTTAAGGCCGTTTCCCATTAGCGTAAAATTTTGCGCGGAATGCAAATGAAGATATTCCGTTGGTAGAAATTGACGTCACACATAACCATATGCAGGGTCAACAAATCATGTCGAGGCTATACAATTATCAACATCTACCTCAATAGGGAACGAGGTTGTACCTACCTATTAAAAGCGAAGAAAGCGTTTGCAACAACACCAGCCATAAACGATCCACTCAACATCCATGTTGTGAAGAACATAGCCATCATATAAAACGCTTGTAAACCATATACTGCATATAGATACAGGTAAACATATTGCAAAGATGTCTAAATCAACAACAAATGGGAATAATAATAATAAATGGGAACCACTCTCATAACACTAGCTCAAGTCCCTGATATTCTTTAAATTATTAAAATATCTGTTTTTGAAATAAATGGTCCCTTAGCTAGCCAAACAAATAATGGATCAAAAAATCGGAATATAAAACGGGAATCGGGCGAAATTGGAATTTGCGGCACTTTAATAGGTGGAAAGCTTTAGATTGTTAGCCTCTTCCACAGACCAAGTTCGATTCTTCCAGATCTCACTTGGTCTGTTTGCTTCTTCAGTTAATGTAAAACATTGACGTCAGAATCATTAACACGAAATGGGGTAATGATAATTTCATGCAAAAAGTAATGCAGAAAGTAATTATTTATTTTTTATGGTAGCTTTGGTACCATTATTAATTGTTATGCCGCAATGAAGAGGGTGGAATCAAGCATATTTTAAATCAATCAATCAATAATCAATAAATTATCATACATTAACGCATTTCGTGTTAATGAATTCTGATGTCAATGTATTACATTAACTGCAGAAGTAAACAGTCTGTAGATCAGGCTATAGATTATTCGATAAATAAAACAATTAATACCTGCCATGAAGATGGCAATATTTTAAAAATGATTCCTAAAAATATCTCTTGATAAATATTAAATCTTTCAACTATATTAATAGTTCGTAAATGTTCCGTTCTGTTGTCGTGTGTAAGCTCATACCAACCTATTATTATAAATAAATTCAATTAGTACATGTACTGAGTCAACGATCTTACAAATGATTGGCTTCTTCGTACCTAAGAAACCAATCAATTGCAAGATCGTTGGCGTAACACTCTCCTTCGCAGTAAAAAAACAACTTAATTGGGCCTGAGTTTTCTCTCTAGTCGATTCGGTCAAGTGACACTTGTGAGAAAGATTAATAAAAAGATACTTTGTCTTCAATATACCTTGGGTCGGTTAGATAAAAGTCATTATGTTGGTTGGCAGAAGCAACGTGGACACACTTACCTTGAGATATTGATGGAGCAAGTACCATCTGTTTAAAGTAAGAATAATAAAGACCAGATTCTGTTCGAAATGATATTTCTCTTTCAACTTGCTAAAATTGAAAAACCAAAAGCTAAATATTGCTGATGGAAAAAAATGATAAATAAGTAACAAAGAAATTGTAGTCATACAATGAATGAATGAAAGTGTAATACTGCCAACTTTGAATGAATGGGTGTGGTTACGATAGATGAATAAGTGAAAATAAACCAGCGATTCAATTATACAAAAAATGACAGGAAATATGCACTCCATACGATCCATACGATCTCCACCATTTTTAAATTTTTCTTCTCTGAGTGATATTCCACCGCAGAGACTTACTTTTTGTGCGCGTTAAGCTCTATGTAGGAGTGCGAATGAATATAATAATTTGATGAATGTATTAATACCTTTATATGTGTGAACCACATGTCATTCTCATGAAGTTGATTGACATACCAAGCAAAGTAATAACCAATATAGCCAGATAGAAAAATAACAGGGACGATGGAGAGGTAGTCATATACCCACGCATGACTTTCTTGATGCGTATCTTGATTAAAATTTTGCCTTTTATTTCTTTTATCCTTTTTCATATTTTCTAATGTATTCTTCTATCAACAAAAAAATATATGTGCCATCGCAAGGTCGAATACGAAAAAGAAACATAAACAAAAACATTCTCTCTAACAGATCTGTAACAAACATCTGCTTTCATGCTAGTACTTTGAAAGTTCATGTTTTACAACATTACAACTAGTTACAAAATGGAAGCTTTACAAAAAAACATAAAAAAATTCTAAAAACACACACACACGTATCGTCGTTTATAAATTACTTATATAAATAACTTGAATCCTCATCAAATTGTTTATAAAATAGTTTTTCCACATATACAATAGTTTAACTGATTGAGGATAAATTAAGGATAAGAAAGCTTTCGTTTATTCATTACAATAAAAGTTATTTAATTCTGTGAATACCCTAAACTGCAGGGATTAGTTACCTATTGAGCATATCATGGAAAGTGAAAGAAATAAAATAATCGGATCAAGGAAACGTACTGAGTCAACTTTCTTGCATTTCATTGGTTTATTCGTAACATCAAATGCAAGTTCGTCGATGTATAAACAAAACATTTTTCTATGTGGGCACATCATGGTCAAACATGTTATATGATTATAAAATAAGTTGAACCGACCCTACAATATAGATTTTCTCCTGCAGGTTGTTGTTGTTGTTGTTGTTGTTGTTGTTATTGGTTTTTTATTCAATAAACACAAAATTACACAAAAACACTTGATACCCCACGGTAGAAAATCCCACCCGTGGGGTACCGCACATCGATTATACAAAATAAAAGTAAAAAATATATAAAACAACAAAAGAAATTGAGGTCACATGATTTTGAAGTCATTTTCTACCAATTGAATGTCTTCTTTTGACTTTCGCAGTGAATTTTTCGCCCCGTGGAAGTCAACTATTAATAAGGCAAGAGGCCCTGGGAACGAGGTTGCCATTAATGATTATCAAAGAATAGTATTTAAACATAAACTTTGTTTCCAGTACTTTTCTCCCCGCATAAATATATATGAGATAAATGTCTTGGGAACGAATGGCATGCAAATTAAAGGATGATCATTTCCACAAATCGTAACGTAGTTCAGAAGCAGCTATTGTAAATCGACATGATGCTACGTCAGCATTTCCTAGATAAATCGGTAACCGTTGCAAATAATCACTATGGAGGAGAGGATTTTGAGCATTGCTTCAGGCTTGCTAGCCTGAATCAATGCTCAAAAATCTCTCCTTTACAGTGATTATTGGCTCTAATAAAGAGGGATTAAAATAAGTGTAAAAACAATCTATGTAATAAATTACTCAGCCACCGATCTTGCAATTGATTGGTCGGTTTATGCAAGGAAGTTGTTTATGTTAAGAAACCAATTAGTCGCAAGTTCGTTGATATACATGTACTAGATTGAATTGTTATCGAGTCCTGAATTAGACTGTCGTAATAACAACTCAATATAAATTTTAGCTTTCAATCTTCCCCGCAGGCACACAATATCAGATCAACGCTGAAACAAAGTCAAAACGACGTTGCAATCAACCTCGTCCCCACGACTTCTCTCTTGATGTTGTCAAGAGAGAAGAAGCCCTGGGAACGATGTTGCGTTGTAACATCATTTTGGCGCTGTTTTGATTTGACACAACTTATTGACACTCATGTGCTCGTTGGTTTTGATGAAATTATCCTTATATTTTATTAGTGTTATTTCTGAATAACGTTTTATCTTTTCCCATTTTAATCTTTCTTCTTTTTTTTAAGTTAGACGGAAATATATTAGGGTGTTCCATTAAATTGTGAAACTCTCTTCGATAAACTCTTAGATATAACAGGGTCATTGGATCAAATAACTTTTCGGTCAGCGGTCTCAATCTCTCCCATTGATCTCGTCCCCAAGCTTTCCCCAGTAATACATGTGCATCTTCCCAGCATTTACTAAGAGAAAGACTTTGTTCCCACATATCTCGTTCAACACGAACGCAAGGCCATTCTGGTCGAAAATGAAACATCGTGTCGCCGTTACGCTCACGAAATGCATTAATAGTTAGACTTAAATATGTCTGATCTATATCCCATAATCCACCATTGTATTCCGCTTCTAACAAGAATTCTTCTCCAAATAAATCTTCAAATTTTTTATAAACATCAAATAAATTATCTGCATTATAATAATTTTTGTATAGCCCTGTGGTAATCTGCTGTGGGAATATTTTTACTGGACGTTTAGATAAAGATTTTGTGATGTTTATTGGAAATAATTCTTTCCAATGCTTCACACTCATACCAACGTTTGACATTGAAAACTGTTTAACTTTCTTATTCCTATGTGTTAGAGTACCACAACAATCTGAATTTGTCATTAGAATATATTTCCCAGGGTTTATTTTGTATCTTGCAGCCCTCACGGGCCATAAATCGGAATCCGAAATCATCAAAAAAATATCATCGTTATAAAAATGGAACAGTTCTGCGCCAAAGAAACGCATGATTTGACTAAATCGCACTTTCATTTTTGTCTCGATATCCACATATGCAATTTTCGATTCATAGATAAGCGAGGCTTGAATAACATGTCTGAGTAAACCTTCAGCGGATAATTCAATATTTTTATAGTCGATAACAAAAATAACTGCTGTTTCATACCCTACCCGTTTCCAAGCACAAATAGTAAATGGAACATTGAACACGTACGACCACGTATTTACTTTTGTGTCATTTACTCTGTTTGGGACTGCAACAGCAATTACAGCCATCTTTAGTTGAAGATCTGCGAGTACGTTATTAGATTCGGTTGACGGCGAATTAGGTTCTGCATTTATTGATACTCTTTCTGCAGCACCCTCGTACACGGGCTTTCTTGTTTGTGCAGCATAAAATCGCTCTTTAGTTTTTCTTTTTTCCGCAAATGTCCTTTCTTCCTTTTCTTGAAACACACCATTGATACCATGTTCGGCAGTTATTATTCCTGGATTTTTATGATAAATCTCAAGTACGATATCTCCTACATTGTACATCAGGATACAACCACAAACAAAAATACTTGTAGCGAATATTACTTTGGTTTTAGTACAAAAGCGGCGAAAATATCGGCGGTTATATATATGCATGATTATTTTCTCATGCAGTTTATTCTACTTTCTACAAGTTTTCTTATGTTTTTCATTCTTCCTTATACAAGTTTTCTGATTCTCTTCAATTGTTACTGCCAGTTTCCAAATGTTTTTTCAATGTTTTTTCGACTCAAATTTACACAATTTTATGAATGGGAGTACATACAGTATATAGATGAATATAGTATGAATATAGTTATATAAATGAATATATTTCAACTTTATTTATCATGGATAAGAAAAATGTACTAATGCTCATTAAGACCTGTTCAAAGTCCGCCGTAAAGATGCTAGAACAACGTCGTTCAACGTTGTTCTAACGATTTTACTACTGACTTTAAACATACTCACAACAAGGAAGTTTCCTTTCACCCCATCCTGCAGAAGCATTTCGCACCTGATGTCGAACTTGTGGAACAGGCCAGGCGCATTCGTGAAAATTACCACAAAATTAAAGAAGACTTAGATAGTGTTATATAAAAACATAACCTCATACTAAGGGCTTCTCGCCAATTCGAAAAGAAATCCTGGGAACTAGGTTGATAAAATGAAACACGTGTTATTTTTTTGAATATTTACTTCTTTTAAAATCTTTAAATAAATTTTATTTACAATGAGAGTGTAATAGTAGCAATGAAGTTGACATAAACGTAAATAGTATCTGTGAAGAAGGGTAATGAGTCAACGATCTTGTAATTGATTGGTTTCTTCGGTACGAAGAAACCAATCAATATCAAGTTCGTTGACATAACACCTTCATTTACAGATATGAAATCTATTTATATCGACTCCTGTAGTAGCTAGTGTCTTTTTCTTTTTTCTCTATAGGAATTTACAATATATTACAAGAAGTAAAGCACTTCGATGGATAATCAGGACAATATACTTGATTTTCATTACCATATACCCAGTACGTAAACTCCTGTCGTTTCCATTGTGAACGAATCTCTGATACTGGTACTTCACGTACACAATGACGCTAAACATAAACAATAGAAGATATTATGTATTATATGTATAATAATATGTATTGTGTGTATTGTGTGTATTGTGAATATTTGTATTGTGGACTATGAAAAATGAGATATAAGAGATCGACAAGAGAGAAAGTAACCAATACATACATAGTTTTAAAATAGTGTTTGAACTATGAGTAAATAATGACTGCGGAGGAGGGACTTTTGAGCATTGCTCCACAGTGATTATTTACTCTTATTTCGAGCACTGTATCCGTTAAGGTCAATCTCCATATCAAACATTTTTTGCGTTGTGAGCATCTTTTTCGAAAGATGATTGGCTTTGCAAAACCAGTCGCTCTCGCACGCTCTGGAAGTTATAATAAGTTCAACTCCCAAAGCGCCCAAATTTGACTAAACCAAATTCTTGAAATTTGCCAAATGCGCATGCTCAGAACTGATCCCAGCGCCCGCGTGAACATTACAATTAATATGGAGATCCCCCTTAATAAACAGTTCCTGAAATAAGAGCTAATAATCACTGTGGTGGAGAGTATAGTTAAAGCTTCCGATCTAAACTTACTCAAAACTCATGCTTTCAGTGGTTATTTGTTCTTATTTCGACCACACTAGATACACAAAAAGTCTACGAAGAAAGTTGCCATAACAAACATCTAAATGTAGAAATTTTCTGTTCGGGAATTTTCTCAAAATTCGCAAAAATTAATGTTTGGGAAAACTTATTTTCTCAGTTCTGTGAAAAATGATTCGTTTCCCCCCTCCTTCTTCGTTGTCAATTTTCGAAATTAAGTTATTGATTGGCTCTAAGATTGTTGATAGTTGCTTTACCTGCATTATAATTCGACCATGCTTCAACTGATCTTCATGTTTGTTGATCATCTTACGAGAATATATATTTATTTCATCTTCAGGGAAATCAAGAAGTGGATAGACTCGATCATTTTGTTCTTGAAAAACTAACGTTCCAGATACTTCTGTAATACATTTACTTGGAAGCTTCGTTCTTTCTAATACTTTACACGCCTTCAATATCTTCCTGAAGAGATAGAAACCAGGTTTCAAATAGATACAGATACGCTCTGTGGATGAATTTTTGTTGAAGTTTCAAGCTACGTAGCCTGACACTGCCTTAAAAATGCAATGAGTGCTAATCCAGAGTCTAGAGCTAAATTTGATTTGTTAATGCCAGTTTGATTTACACCCAATGCTCATTGTCCGAAATAAGAAGAAATAATCACTGTGGAGGAGGAATTTTTGAGCATTGCTTCAGGCTTTCTAGCCTAAAGCAATGCTCAAAAATCACTCCTTCGCAGTGATTATTTCTTCTTATTTCGAACACTAGCATTGCAGTAAAGCTGCTTCAATATGCCAACCAATTTGGACAAAAAGATGGCCTGTCATTACATAGTTGAGAGCAGACATTTGAAAAGTTAGATAAATATTGCAGAAGGTGGTCACGTGACTTACCATTTAACCATCAGACGTATAAATACTTTGACTCGACCACTACCCGTACAAGAACTGCATACAGACTGTCCCTTTCCACTACAATGATGACATAATCTTTTACCACCGTTACAATTATGACAAGACCGACAACCGACAGATGACGTACGACGTTCTAATACCGACATATCTTCGTAATGATGTACTACACCAAGTCCATCACAAACCGTGCATTTAATCTAAAATGTTAGTTAGAGAAGTTTAGACAAGAATTCTATAAAATTTTGTGACGTAATAAGACCCATGAACAAAATGACGCCATTTTGGTTGGTTTCCGTAAAAAAATAAGAAATTTAATTCGAGTTCCTCGTCGAAATTTGAGCCATAGAATCACGTTGCCAATAATATCGGACTAACTAAACATTTCAGTATTGCGTTTAAGCTTTTAGCATGAAAACGAGGCGATTTAAATAGATCTTTCCCGAAATGACGTCTAACGCATAATTATGACGTCAATCGCAAATTTAACTTCATTTTCAGACGTTCTAATATCAATTTTCAAAATTCTCACAAAAAATTGCATAAAAGTTGAAATTCTTGAAATAAAATATGGTGTAACTTGAAGTCAAGGCAGAGTATGACAAATGCTAATGTTATAAGAATTTTAGCACTACTTTCTATCCGGAAAAAAGTTCTGTTATAGGTATATTTGTGAAAATTTCCATTTAAAGGTAATTTGTGGTGTATAATTCGGAAATGATGTTCATTTTTCATAAAAAAATAAGCGGATTTCAATTCCGCATAATTAAGCAATTCGGGAAAGGTCTATTAAAGTAGCTGCGCACCGATGTTATGTTCTTTAATTTTCGGTCACCCAATTTAATCAAAGCAGGCGAGTCTTTGGCAGTACGAAGTTCCAGTTTTCATAATCAGATGAATTGAAACAACAGCAAATAATTACTGTGGAGAAGCTAGAAAGCCTGAAGCAATGCTCAAAAATCCCTCCTCCACAGTACTTATCAGCTGTTATTTTAAGTCTTGATTATTTTCAGTATTTGCTAACGGTTTTCATAATAAAGATGTCAGTTCGTAAGTTTGTTTTCAAAAAAATACTTTCTAATATTATTCATTCTGTTTGACAAATTTCAAGTAAGAAGATTTAATTTTCCTAGATAATCTTTCACACATGGAATAGGGATCATCTTAAAACTAAAAGTAGAGACGAAGAGTTTTCCAATGACGTTGTTCTAGCGTCTTTACTGCGGACTTTGAACAGGTTTTTGCCCATTGGGTAGCAGTTCTCAGAAGGAGCAACAGGGAGATTTTTGCTGAGACATAAGTACATCGTTCAAGGATGTTTGAACGACGTTGTTTTAGCGTATTTATTGCGGACTTTGAACAAGTTTTTGACCATTGGGTAGTAGTTCTCAGAAGGAGCAACAGGGAGATTTTTGCTGAGACATAAGTACGTCGTTCAAGGATGTTTGAACGACGTTGTTTTAACGTCTTTATTGCGGACTTTGAACAGGTTTTTGACCATTGGGTAGTAGTTCTCAGAAGGAGCAACAGGGAGATTTCTGCTGAGACATAAGTACGTCGTTCAAAGATGTTTGAACGACGTTGTTTTAACGTCTTTATTGCGGACTTTGAACAGGTTTTTGACTATTGGGTAGTAGTTCTCAGAAGGAACAACAGGAAGATTTTTGCTGAGACAAAAGTACGTCGTTCAAAGATGTTTTGGGTTTCTGTTTAATAAATATCATAGCAAGGAATGAAATGGATTATTTTCATTATTTATAACGTTAATACTCTTCATCGTAGATTATTTTTTGTCAAAATGATTGGTTTTCACTTTTTAAGATATCTCCTTCTTGTAACGAATTTTGAAGATGGTTCCTTGCTATGGTGAAATTTAAATAAGTTTTTGCCCACTGGGAAAGATTCAGAATCTCTGAAGATTTTTTAGATAAATCAAGAATACAAAAATCTTTAAATCTGTTTACATGAAAAACAACTTACGTCTCCAGATCCATGACAGGGAACGCACTGTTTAGTTCCTTTACCATGGCAACCAGTACAATCCTGAAAAATAAAACATAATTTTGATGAAATTTAGTGGAGTGAAAAAAAAAGAGAGTACTGGAGAATTTATGAAGCAAACTTTAATAAAAACAATGGTTCTGAAATTCTTGATGAGTTTTAAAAAGATGTTACCACAAAAGTTGCAGTGGTCGAAATAAGAGTACATAATCACTATGGAGAAGGGATTATTGAGCACTTAAAAATCCCTCCACCATAGTGATTATTTACTCTTATTTTGACCATTGCAAACGCTTCTGGAACTTATTAATGAGTTCTGAAGCTCTTAGCACATAAGTTAAGAACTGCGTACCTTTACAGACGCAGTATGCGGTACTTCTACATACGTTTCCTTTTGTTGAAACATTTTAGGTCGTTGAACTGTTATATCCCAGCAAGCAGGAGGAGGTCCATTTTGTGCACTATCGATGATTTGATTGGAATATGCTTCTGAATGCCAGCTTGTACATCTCTCTTCATAATATGATTCAAGTATGTACTAAAATAAAAATATAGAACATTTATCAATAAAGATGAGCACTGAGTCCAGGATCTGGCTATTGATCGGTCCTTTTGAGAAGAATACATATAGTTCAAACACAATGCTGACGTATAAATATCGAAATCTCAGCATTGACGTCGACTCCAGATAAAAATTCCACTGGATAAACATTGCTTGGGAGTTTAAATAATATGCACTAAAATAGCCTAAGCACAATATTTTGTAATGTCGTAGTCTAACGACCGGAATATTTAATCAACTATACAAAATAAGCGTTGAAACGACGGTCGGACATCACGATGGAGTTAGAGTTCGCAGTAAAGACGCTAGAACATGTTTTTACGGCGAACTTTAAACAAGTTTTTTTTTGCCGACTGGGATATAAAATTTACCTGGTGTCCATTGGATGGTTTAATTTCTTTTGTTTTCATATGCTTTGTTACTCCATTATTGTAGCAACAATTGCTTGAAACAAACTGTGATAAAGCTTCGATAGCATCATCTTCTGATAGATTCCTAAGAGTACGTACAGAAGACTTTAAACAAT
Source organism: Neoturris breviconis (assembly GCA_032360805.1). Classification (NCBI taxonomy): domain Eukaryota; kingdom Metazoa; phylum Cnidaria; class Hydrozoa; order Anthoathecata; family Pandeidae; genus Neoturris; species Neoturris breviconis. Next base: position 2,317 of record JAULBZ010004590.1, on the reverse strand, counting down.
ACCACATTATCTCAACACTCACACAAGACGACCGTTCTCAAGCGTGTGGATATTGTTACTCTTCTGTTGGTCGACATATTTTTTTTCAATTTTATAATATTGATGTTATGAAGCAATAGTTATTGATGTTACACGCGATTTACATCTATGAATAATATATAGTTCTCCTTTCGTTAATTATAGTAGGTTCTAACAACCTGAGGGAATAACATAATTGGGCTCATCAAAGTTCTAAAGTTGATCAGTGTCAAAGCAGTTCAATATTACTTGAAATTGATGAAAACAGAGGACTGCCTTTTTTGTTGTTGATACATAACATCATCGATTATATACGGTTTATTTCGTAGACAAAAACTTGTTCAAAGTCAGCAGTAAAGACGATGACGACGACGACGACGTTATTCTAGCGTCTTTACTGCTAACTTTGAATAACTTTCTGATTACTGCGATGTCCCTAGGGTAGTGTCAATTCCTATTCTAGTTCAAGCACTACACTACAGGCCATAGTAAAAAGTAGCACAACACAACAGGTTAGTATTCATACTATAAACGAATAGGTGGCATATGATGTAAATCTTATTGGAATTATAAAACTGATTATAGTTTGATGGCCAACTTCAAATGTCATCATTTCATGAGATCTTCAAAGAACAGAGCAATGTACTTTATTATTTAGACTGAAATATGAATCCGGTATATCAACACTAAATACTTGTACCACTTATACAATACAGGAATATTTACGTCCGGTATATATAGCGGTCACTTATACAGGATAGAAAATGTCCATCCGGTATCCACTTAGACTGAGCATGCACTGACAACATTGGGGTTAGATAATGGGATCAAATATAAAATCTGTGAAGAAAAGTGTTATCTCAACGAGCTTGTTATTAATTGGTTTCTTTGGTAATAAGAAACCAACCAATTATAAGATCGTTGACTAAGTGCTCTCTTCCGTAGATATAATTTGTTGCTTACTTCAATCCCGCCCTAAAATTGAGCTTCGAATAATATTATAGGTAAAAAAAAGCTTTCCTATGTAAAACGTCAGTGTTCATTCGAAAAAGGAAATTGGAGCCCGAGCTTCCATAATTACAGATCTGTGGAGGAGCGTATTAAGTGAATTTCAGGAAACAAAGCACACCTCCCTATAGTTTATTTGTATTTATGAGGAAGCAAGAGAGAGATATCTAATATCAATCCGGAAGTACTATCCCCAGGGAAGAAACTTGTTCAAAGTCCACAGTAAAGTCGCTAGAACTACGTCTTCAACATTGTTCTAGCGTATTTTACCGCGGACTTTGAACAAATTATTTTTCACTGGATAGGCGCTCCAGTTACACCAAGACAGCAATTAATAATTTAAATAAAATCTTTTATGTTGAAATAAAGAATCACTGTGGATAAGTTTTTTGAAGTTATGCTAAAAAACACTCCTCCACAGCAAGTAGTTGCACTTTTGAGCTTACCTAGGAATCTCTTCATCTTCATCATGACACTCTGGTTGTTGTGTAATGTTCATTGCTTGTAACCACTGTGGATTGTAAGCTAAATTATCATTTGGAACAAACCAACAGTGGTCCATGTATTTTCGTGCCTCCGCTACATCTTCACCTGGGAAGCTAAAATAATGACAAATAAAACTCTCAATATTCATATCTGCGAAGAAGTGTACTGAATCAATGATCATGCAATTGATTGGCTGATCACCATCAAACTTAAAATTAAGGTGACTGGTCTATTGTAATGTACATTAATTTTCTTTCCCTTATGTTATTGTTTTTTATAAGGTCCATCGATAATTTCATATTATTTCGATGTATAGAAAGAAAACGTTGTATGGTGTCTGATAAACAGTAACTGTAGAGAGGAGGAACTGAAATCTATTCTTAAGCATAGCTACAGGCTTCAAAGACTGATGCTAAATATATCTTCTCCACAGTGATTATTGCTCTTATTTCGACCACTGTTATTATTGGGTGTTGCCAAGAAACCGATCAGTTCCAATATGGTTGACAGTGGGCACACAACGTTAAATCAACATCGCAGAGACGTCGTTTTGACGTCATGTTATCTTTTCAACGTTGATTAGGCGTCGTGTGCCTGAATGGTCAATATTCTTTTTTGCTTCTAATTTATCACAATTTGCACAATTTGCTCGAAACAAGAACATAAATCACTGTGGAGGAAAAATTTGTGAGCATACATTCAGGCTTTATATACCTGAAGCTGTGCTAAAAATCTCTCCTTCACAGTGAATATTTACTCTTTCTTTGAACACTGAAACTAAATATTTTTTAACCTTAAAAGAAGA
>JAULBZ010004589.1:0-14545 GCA_032360805.1 Neoturris breviconis | reverse complement strand
ATACTCTCACATAAACCTTAAATCCTCCTTAATTGCCTTGAGTTTCTGCAACCTCGACAAACTCTGTTGTTTCGAACAGCCTAGAACCCAGGCTTTAGGAATGAATTTGAATTTCGACACCGTTTCTCCTATTGATTAAAATGTAAGGCTTTTCGTCTGAGTTCAAATTCCGAAATTTTGTACAAATTTCACATTGTCTCGTGCATTTATGTTGGGGGTTGTAGCTAAGTGTATCGTAAGTGATCTGATTGCGATTCAGCTCTACAGTACAGGTTAACCAGATCCTTATCTTTCAAAATAAAAATGGCGAATATTCTTGTGCCTTCTTCTTCAGGACATCACCATATTTTATATGTAAAACATATTCAGGCCAGAGTCCTTGCTAAACTTTTATTCGTAACTCTTTGCAACTAGGGATAATTTTCCCTAGCATGCATTCAAAAATATTATTTTTATTTTTGCTTCAAAATTATTTTGGTATATAGTTTTGAAACAAACAATTTTTCACCTAGAATATCTTTTTGCACCACCTATTTTTCCGTGATGACTCAAGACGTGACGTGATGACTGTTTCAATAATGTTTCAATAAAACTACTGCATGATTCCATCAAATGTTATTGAGGGGAGCATTTTGTGCGTCCCCCGGCTATTCAGAGCCCCAAAATGCACGGTCTGAATAGGGTTATAAAATAAATTGCTTGCCAATAAAGTTGTGATATGAATATAGTCGAGCTAGTGAAATTGCAAGAGCAAATCTTGAAAATACAAAGAGGCAGTGGCATCAAGCAAAGAAAAAGAAAAAAAGAACGAAAGAAGTTCAAAGGAGAATAAACAAAAGTTATTACTCCATACAAAGCCTCATAGCTTTAGACTAAACACAACTTCTGTAATGACTGGTTGTTAATAAATATTTTTGATCTTTCGACAAATAAAAAATGTTTATTTGAAAGAAAAATATAAATTTAAATGGTTTTTCTTAAGGTTTTTTCACAATTTTTATATATAAGGTAATCACAATCACAAGCGATAGCCATATTATTTTCTTGTTTTAAGAGTTTTAAGGCGTGTTATCCAAAACTTTTCTCTTTGCGTAGGCAAGGCAGCGTCAGTTTTATCAATAAAACTAGTATAGCAATCTTCCAAAAAACCTTTATGATTATCTTGAAAAAAATGATTATGGAGATGCTTCTGTATGACGTTTCCCTCCCTCACCGAAGCTTTCCTAGATTCACTCTTGTAGTTGTTCCAGCGTAATCTAAACGTATCAGATGTCTGTCCTACATATTGGATGCCACAAACCTTACAAGTTAACAGGTAAACAAGACATTTCGAGTTACAGTTAAGTTGGTGATTAATAAGGAACCTTTCCTTAGTAACTGAACTCTCAAATGAATCCATCTGTTGTACATTCTTACAAGTCTGACACCTTGTATTTTAATAAAGTTTTTTTTTATAATATAGCACTTGAAAATTGTGAATGAAAAGGAATTAACATGTTCTAGATAAACAGACGAAGTTTCAATATGACAGAAGTTCTGTCCAATGCGATCTTTGTCTTTAATTAACAGCTCGAATATGAAAGCCTTTCCAAAGCCACATGAAATTGGATCAAGTATAGACATTATATATATACATATGCTTAAAAGATCATCAATTAACTAAAGTTGCATATATTTTAATGTCATCATATTATTAAAATATTATCCGGGTGGCCAGCACTCAAGGAGATACAACACTAAAAATTTGTATTGAAGTATAATGTTAGCATTGTTTACTATACTGTGTATATTTAGAAAAATTAAATTTTGCCCTTGTGAGTATATTCAGTCAAAAACTTACTCGTTTCTCAAATTAAAGTTCCTTGCAAAATGTACTGTATAGACACTGTATCAGTAAAAAAATACTTTAGCATGTATATATAAGAGAGTGCCAATCCCCCGGACATTCACGAGGGTGTCAGGGGTAAAACGATATTCGCCAAAAAAAACCCGGATCAAACCAAGACATATTCGGGGGTTGAATTTGTGACTTCATTAAGTTGGAAAATTCTCTGTATACTATCGTACAAAGTCCAGGGTAAATCAATTATTTTTTTCGAATCTCCGGACATCCCCCGTAAATGTCTGGGGGATCAGCACCCTCCTGTATATATATTCTATATAAATAACCAACAGTAGTTTTATCATCATTACTTTATGAACATGAACATACCATTTTAACAAACAAGATTTTAGAAATAGCATCTTACCATTTTTATAACCTCTCTAGTTACCTCTGGTTTGCCTTATTTATATATATATATATATGTCATAGTATGTTCTTTCTGTTTTTAAAATAAATTATAAATTCCTTTCATCTAACTTAATGAGTTTACATTTTTTGGAGACTCATTTTTTCACTAAATAATAGAATACCAAAAACACCAAACATATATTAACAATCCTGTCTGTATTTTATATATCCAACAGTCAAAACTTTTACACTTTTGTTTCATTTTTCATACACCATAAAATGTTAGTTCTCTCCAGTAACGTATCATCAGCTGTCTTGGGCTAGCTAACTCTACCTTCTCAGAACAGGGTCAGACAGCCAGAGGCTCCCCCTCTCCTAGCTTCTTGTGTGCTGTTGGAAAACATTAATCCTGATCCATGGAAAATAAAGTTTACTAATTGTTTTTCTCCTACAGATATTTACCCACTAACCGGGCTCACTAGCTATACATATACACAAGGAAAAGCTAGCTATAAATATACAGGACGGGCATCCACCAGAGGGCAGAGCTAGACTAGCTGTTTTGTTTAGCTTTATATTTTAGAGAGTAGCAAACTTCAAACTAGATTAATCATTAGTACCTTACAAGTAAAAGGAATTATCTCACCGTAATATATGGAAGTAGACCATAAGGTTTATACAAGAGTGCAAGAATCTTCGATGTTCGACTTGTCGCTTTCATTTTCATTTTCGACTGCGGCGGGAAGATAAAATTTGGAACATTATGAATTCTGCAACATCGCTTTCTCATTGGTTGAAAATGTATATCGCATTCTGGTCTGTAAGATTACTTTCTTTAAATATTTTTTGTTTTTGCCCTGGCTACGCAACAACCGATGATTGTTTCATACTGTTTGTATTCTTGCATCGCTATATTGAAACCAAAAACTATGATTTATACATATTTGGATAGCTAAAGCGCTGGACCTTTTTCCTAAAACGAGTCTAATGGTAACAGAAGTTTCCTTATGTACATGAGTGCCTATTGGATGACCAACATTATTGAAATATCTGTTTTATTCTTATTTGTAAAGCCTTAGACTTGTTCTAGATGCTTGTCTATTATCACTGCCGACCTGTACCACTTAAAATACGCGCCTAAATTGTTAGTATAAGGATGCAAGAGAGTGAAAACCAGTCAAAAGTGGTACCACTTCTTGGACTCGTAGTAGGTCTGCAGTTCATTGTTTGGTGTAAATAGGGCCATAAACTGCATGCTTAAACTTTGAGGACCCAGAATAAATCAAAGGTTTAAGCCCAAATTACACTTAGCAAAAATTAGGACAGGTACAAAATCGTTTTTTCAGAATTTCGAAAATCGGCGATATTATCAGGACCCCGCCTTACGTTGCTTGAGTTTTCTTGAAATCGATAATGGACAAACTAATATTGTAATGATAATTGTCAATTTCAATATGTGATTTGTAGCAAAAAGAAATACTTCGAAATTTGTCATTGTATTTATCGTGTAAAAAATCAAAGTTGTTTGAGATTTCAGGAATATTGTTTTTATCTTGATTAGGCAAAAGTTGAGTTTCAGTGAAGCATAATACATCTGTGTTTAGTAATACCTGATCATGAAAAATATCTATAGTATGTCTATGAGGTGATCTTGTATTCAACAGTGTAACTGTAAGAGCAGTATTCGATGATGTATCACCATTATGTAATGGTTCAACTACACATTCTCTTCTCACGATCATATTCATTTAATGCTCTTGGATTAGATTTGATGGCAGACTATTTAAATTCATCAGTTAAGAATAGTCCACTAAGTGGGGTTACTCTACTTAAAGTTACATACATTTGCCATTTGTTAAAGCACTTTTGTTTCAGTAGTCTAAAGATAATCACAGCTCTTTCTAGACTTATACCTTGCACCTTGTGAACTGGGCATGCCCAAGCTAGCATCAGGGAAAATTGAGTCCTTTCGATAACTAACTTTATTCACTCTTATGACAATACTAGCTTCAGCTTTCTCAATAGGGACCTATCTGTGCTGCTTTGCAAATGAATCAGTGTCAATTTTCTTCAGACCAGCATGTGCATCATCAAACTTACAGATTTTAAGAATATTACAATTTAAATCAAAAGAAATATGCTTAACTGTTCCAATTTGCCAATAAATTAAACGATCGGCTATATTAATATTGAGTGTTAACATAACTCTTGCATTTACTTTGATCTCAAGCAATCTCGCAAGGTTAAGTACACCCTTTGACACATTTTTAGGTAAATCATCAATGGCGCATATGGAACATACACTATTTTGATTTGAACTCAACATCTTCTGAATATGTTCTTGACAAGGTTTATTTTCAGCAAATATGTGAAGGGCATCACTGGGATGATTATCATCATTTTCGGTTATGAGCCGAGAGAGAAGAGGTTGGGACCTTATTTAGCAGATCTATTAAGCCTCTTTGCCACATAATTTCATGTAGTTCAGCTATTTTAAAAAGGTTCCATAGATGTAATAGAATTTGCTATGCATATCTGTATTCAGCATAAACCGTTCTTTGTTGTAAGAGAGGTAGCTGATAAAAATCACCAACTACAATAACAGTTATACCAGCAAAGGATATATTGTCTGAGCAACCGAATATTTCTACTAATCTGAGATGAATATACAAAAGTTGTAAATTTGAAACCAATGATATTTCGTTAATGATAAGCAGATCTCTTTTTATTGTTCAGTTTCGGTAGATTTTTTCCATATCTACCAATGGGTATTCCTAATAATAATCAGTATTGACAGCCGCTACACCAGTTGGTGCTACTAGCAATACTTTCGGTTTATCTAAAATCGCTGCTCGATACGAAAAGGTTTTTGTCAATGCATGACATAAGGGTTTTTACCAGATGTGATTTACCTGTCCCCGCCGCTTTTGTTAAAAATATATATAATGGTTTGATTTGTTCTTTACCGTTTTGCCCAATTATATATTACATCGAAATATTCTCTCTGTTTCAGATTTAAAGATCTAATTTTTACATTTAGCTCATTATAAGATATAAAGGTAGGGGCAGTAGCAGGAATAACACATGCATCATTGAGTATTACGGCATCATCAGCTGGATCTTCTGATGCCAAATTGTTAGCAATATCTAGTAACTTGATCATTTTCTTGATTTGAGTAAGAATCTTGATTGTAAGCTAAATTGTGCGCAAATTTAACAACTCAGATTCAACTAAATCTAAGCCATAGCACAGGCATTAACACAGCTTCTTGAACTGAGCATTCGCGTTTGTTAGCATACGCTCTATCAATTAGATCTCATCTGTTCTATATTAGTTTTATCTGAATTGAAGGCCTCTTTCGCTGATTGTTTCATAGCCTCGGATGTTTCATTCATTTTGAAAAATAAGCGTACATATATGTTACAGCTTTGTAATGATTAAACACAGATTGTATATCTATGTTTGCTTTCCAGGCTATCAAACCTTCATCAAAATAATTATTAACAAAACATGAATTTGGAGATTGTTTTAAATGAATTTTTAAATGAAAAGTGCCTTGTAGTAATCATCTTCAGAGATTAGTAATTCCTGTAGGATCTTTTTAATATTTGGAACTTCCTCCAAGTTATCTCTATAGTTATTATTCCATGAAACTTTCTTTTTTTTTCTTTTTTTTTTTCTATACGTATAAATTTACAAAACTTGACAAAAAATAAAAGACAGACTCTTGGTACCTCATTAAAAAGATCTTTTAGTATGGCACTGCATACATAAAACATAAAAGTAAGAAAATAACAAATAACAAATAACAAATAAAAAAATAAAAAAAATTAATATATCAATATAAACAAGATACCTAAGCCATATACATATACCTTATAAAGATACTGCAATAAAGGCATCAAACCTCTTTTATGATTTTATGAACGAGATACCTTTTAATATCGAGGAATTAACTTCAGGTTAAAATTCTACACTGCCATAAAGTAGGAAGGTCTGAGGCTGATTCATTAATAACGTTACTCAAATTGTCAAGGAGAGTTTTCCAAATTTCATCAAAAAAACTTTATAAACAGATTTACTAGCTAGTTAGTCTCGTGAAGTATCTTGGCCGACTGATACAGATTTGTTTATTGAGTAATGGAAAAATGCTTGAGTTGATGATGGTAGCGTTGTGTTTGGTTTGTCAACTATTATGGATTCTTATCCATTTTTGTTGGAGTTTAATTCCATTAATCCACTTTCTGGTGAACCGAGTGAACGTATTGCAGGGATTTATGTGGAAGGGGGGGAACATTTCATCCACTTTAAACATCTTATGTCCAAAGTTCGATTCGCCTGTTTTCACCCGATTTTACTATTTTGTTGTTTAATGATGCCGTACAGCCGTCTACGTTGGACTAGCAGGCCGTCGTTATAAATATTTTGTTTAAAATAGTGATCCCCTTACGATTAACACTGATATCTTTCCCGATTTCTGGATTTAGCATCTCTACGTAGAAGGGTGACTTTTTGCTTGCTATAAATGTTCTCTTATATATCTAGAAAAATATTTATTAGAGTCGGTCTATAGTTTTCCCTCCCCCCTCTCCCGGCGACTATTTGAGAGACCGTGCAACGGACGCTTATTTTTACTTTTCATGAAATATGCTTAAACGGTTTAAAAGTATATAAGTGTAATATTTAAAAGGTGTAACCTTTCGTAATTTCGGTCTCCCAGGTGATACGGTAGGTATAGGAATAAAATGCTTTGATATCTAGGCTAGTCGAAACTACGAACTTCATCAGAAACAGAATAATGTAGCTACTGCATTTAAACCCACATTTCCCAAACTCTCAATGGACTGCAAGAGTAGTTGGAAACGCGGGGAAATGTGAACATTCTAGGGGTAATCTATGAGGGTTTCCTATCCATAGTGGGAACAAAAATACTTCGAAAAATACCGTGTCCGAGAAATTGAGATTCAACGGCTTTTCGCTTTCAACTATACCTTCATTTAGAATACGCGCGAACGAATTCGCTGTAGAGTGGAAATCCGCCTTAAGCAACCAGTCATTACATTGCAAAAAACAATTCTTTTATAGTAAACACGTGGTGCACGTAGTCTCATCTAAACAAGATATATTACGTTATACGATCTGCTTAGCAACCAATCAAAAGATTGTAAGTAACACCGTTATTACATAATTAGAGACAAAGCGTTCCCTAAGCAACCAATCATTTGTATAACACCTTGCTACTAACTTCAATCTAATGTGTAAGTATCTACTTCATGTTTTATTCATCTTCAGGCGATGCATGCAACTAAATGAGAAGTATGAAGTATATGGTTCTGATAGTGATAAGTTAAATAATGTCAAAACTAGTCACAAATACAACATTTCTTCTTCTCTGGATTCTTACTCTGGTTTCTTTCATTGTATTAGAGTACTTGACCGATTATAATGTTTTATATACAATGTGCATACGTTTTACTATTAAATATCCGCGTACAACCCCAAACGAATCAATGAACTATCCGCGTACCACCGAATCAATGACGAAGAAATTAATACACCCTCATTTTATAAACTTAATAAGATTACGTAATGGCAACAGAATTGACCAATCACGAAAAGAGTACATGAAAATAAGTAGTACTGATGAAAATATTGAAAAGATTTGTTCTAAGAAAACTTGGGATCAACTTTTAGAACCATGCAAATCAAATATCTCATGGTGGGCAAACAAACCTCAAGATAAAAACCAACGTACTTCAGTTAATAACACAGATGTTGAAATTATTGTGAGACCACTCGGTTATATAAGTTCAATAAAAATATTAACACGAAGTCAGTTAGGTTATTTGAAACCATACGGTGGTGATCATTGGCGAACGAAGATCACCAGTGATGTGATATCTATAGCTGTTCATATACATGATAACAATAATGGTTCATACGCAGGTTACTTCATGTTAATGGAACAAGGGAATTATACGGTAACAATATTCATGGAGTACAGTTTGTGCGACGGTATTAAAGATCAGCCAATAAACTGGTTTCAAAAAGGTGAGTCATACTCTGCAGTATCAAATAAACGGAGTGGGTAGGAATTAGAGGGGGTTGGATATTCTTCCAAATTTATTAAGCGTGAGGGAGGGGGGGAGGGGGCTGCAATAAGCGAGGTGTTGCAAAGTTTTATAGTCACTAAATAACATGATAACAACGGTACTTTACTATCGCTAATTTCAGGGTTTGTGTAGTAGTAGGTAATTGTTTATGGACTAGTCGATTAGTTAATTTATTCTAACTTCACGTTATTTTTGACATGTATATTAGCTATTTACCGAGTTGACTGTTTTATGTTATTGTTGATTTCCTAACGTTAATAAGCGGGCGTAAGAGTGGATGGGTGGTTGGAACATTTTCCCATAATTAAAAAGCGTTCCCGTCGCTTTTTTGATACTGCAGAATATGGGAGATTTCACGATCGAAATGACGTTGGTGCATTAGTGTGTTATAAGCAAAGTAATACCCGCGGATGTTAAGGCCAAGACTGCGGTAAAAATGAATTTTCGCATTGGAGATTGTCAATTTGCGTTATTGGCTGCTTGATATCAACTTGATATCCATAGTTACCATAAATTCAGACATTCGCCAGTTTTGCTTGGTTTAGTTTGCTCCTTCGACTGTCAGTATGTTGGTGGAAGATTGTAGCTCCGTATAGATTGTATGTATAACCATACCCTGTGGGAAAAAACTTGTTCAAAGTCCGCAGTAATCATAGACGCTAGAACAACGTTTCAACGTTCTAGCATGTTAACTGTGGACTTTGAGCAAGATTTTGTCCACTGGGTATATGGCAATCCACATTTTGTAATACGGTATACTTATATATATAGGATTGTATTCTATAAAGTCTTTATGTTGTAATTGACCAGTTTAAATTACGGCTTGATATTATCTTTAGGAACTGATCAAGGCAAATTTCAACCAGAAGGAATGTTAGGCAAACTCGATTATTTTCTTAATGAAAAGCTTTTAAACATAACGTTTGAAGTGAAGAAAAATTCAAGACACAAACAGTTCAAGCAACAAATAGGTGATATTAAATCGAGAAGACATTACAATTCCTCTATAAATGAAGAATGTGGCTTTTGGAGAAATAATATCTTTGCACCCTACACGCCACCTAATTCATGGAACCAAGTTCAAAATAAAAGACTAGATACAATTAGGTCTAAAAAACTTGGCACTTTCATGCTTTATGGTGATTCGTTACAAGTAAGATTGTTTCATTCGCTCAGCAGTCACAAATTATGTCGGGAATTATTTACAACATGCAAGCTGAAGTATATTTGGATATACAATATGGAAAGGCAAGCACCATATAATTATGATAATAAAGATTTCAATGAAACCAGATTTTTAGTGGAGTTAAAAAATACTATTTTGTTACCAGAGATGAGAACAAACGAAAGTGTTGTATTGATAAACTTTGGGTTACATATTATCTTATCTCTTCAGATAGAACGTGCAAAGAATTTGTTTAGAAACTTTTTAGTTTTAATCCAACGACTTAGAGTGGAATTTGGGCATAAATTTCCTCACCTCATATGGAAAGAAACAACTCCTCCGATGATGGAATGTTCAAAACAACACAATCTTACACATTCTAGATTCCTTACAAAACCGGTAAGTGAATATTAAGACATATGAGTATTTTCCAAAACCACTGACCACAGGCCATCCACCGACTACCGATCACCGACCAGTAAAATCCGACCACCGACTGTTTTTTTTAATTTTTTTTAATAACAGCTTGTGTACAACATTGTGTTTTTATCAACATTGTGTATTGTATACAACGATTCCCCAACCTCGTTCCCAGGGCTTCACGATTCCCGACCCTTTGGTTCTCTAAATTGTTACACTTAAGATTTTATTTAAAGTGTGATAATTTTCAAGTAATCTAAAAAATATTTTCTTTTTAAAAATATGACTCCCAACTTATACTTCTGTAATAAAATGTAGGCAGAGGGCCATAAAAACTATTTATTTTGTTTATCGTTGATTTTTAAAAATTATTTGTGCACCACAGGGCTTCTGGCAATTAAATGAACTCGACTTATATGTGTTTTTAAAAGATTTCTGATAAAAATCAAATCAGCGTTGGTCTCAAGAGCCTAGAGCTAGCCGTTCTAGAGATACAGGAAACCGGAGGTAACAATATAAGATTTTATCTGTCACTCTTAGAATGGTTATATTTTGGTTATAACGGTTATTAACGATTAAAAATGGTATATGAAACTTTATGATTATGCATTTTGTCATTTACTCCCATTTTAGAATTGTTCATTATTTATTAACTTTATCCTGTTGCATAAGAAAACTGTGCTGAACAGTTTTGAACAGTCCTGTAAAATCTGGAATTTTTAAATTTTGTTACTATTACTATAGTTGTCACCGTGCTTTATTTACGGTAGCATTTAAATGGAGTTATATTTTGTTCTTGAAAACAAAAAACAAAAAACACTTTCGTTGATCATGCTGTATTTATATTTTAATCAAATAACTACGAAGAGACAAATTATTTATTCTCTTGGAATACACGTTTCTATTCAGCTCCTCAATTTCTTAGAGCTACATGAAGTTTCTAAAAGAAGTACGCTAGTTTACCTTTTAACTATCAGCAATAACAATAACCACAAATAGATAGATATGTTTTGAATGATCGTTGCTCATGAGGCTGCAATGCCATCTGCTTAAATGTAAAAATTTAGGGGACCAAGAGCCGGGGAACGAGGGCCGGGGATCGATGTATACAATGCACAATGTTGATAAAAAAAAACAATGTTGTATACAAGTTGCTGGTCGGTTTTTACTGGTAGGTTGATCGATCGAAAGTCGGTTGGTCGTTTCAATACTGGTCGGTGGTAGGTGGTCGGTTGCTGGTCGGTGGATTTGGGAAACACCATACAAAAAGTATTAAGCTGGGATTCAATTTTTTTTTCTTAAGCCGAAACGTAGCACGTTTATCGCTCTTTTATATATATTTTATAATTTTTTAAATTTATATTTTATTCTCCTTTCGGTTATTCATAAGAAGCTCCTCTTAGCGCCGAGAGTCTCCGACAAGATAATGATTGATGAAAAATGAAAAATGAGAGTATAGCTACGATATTCGTACTAGCCAGAATGGTAAAGGAATAGGTAAACGGGAGCATGTGAATAATTTCTTTTTCATTACCAAAAAAATAGCCATTGAATCATTTATGTGGGCACTGCAATTTACATGGCCACTTGAATTCAGGAGTAGCCTAATGTCTCTTTTTTTGTCCTAGACTGATTTGCAAAACGTTTTTCATTTGGATTATATAATGGTAAGCTTCTGGAGGCCGATTCGTTCGCGCGAATTCTAACATTGCAACATCTTCTACCGAGCAACCAACACCTCGTTTTCATTATTTTGTGGTAACATTCTTTTTAACTTTTTAAGGTTCATTTCCACTAGGCGAAAAAATCGCTGCAAAAGCCAAAAATAAGACATTCCATTAGTAAAAATAATTGTGACGTCAGTTTCTATCAATAAGATGTCTTCTTTTGGTTTTTGCATCGAATTTTACCAGTGGAAATAAACCATTAATATATCCTACTCACGACTCCAAAAACCCAGTCCCAACGTGAAAGACATCCGGACACGGTTCCGTATATCCCCGTATATAGATTTTGTATTCATATATGACAATACATGCAGCCTATATACGCAGATACCATATTCGATAGTAATCGCATAGTCCTATTAACAGACTCTTTTTCTTAGAAAGAAACAACATGTTCTCAGTGTTCTATTTAGAGAATCAATTTATGGAATTCATTTACAAACGAAGAAGCAAGTAAAGTGAATTTACCTATATTACATGTGCATGATATGGCATTGTCTTACCCCCGTGGAACATATGATTACGTTCACTACGATCATCAAACATTTAAGAGTGCAGAAAATGACTTATATGATTATATACGACGCGAAATATTGGACGCTAGTTAGAAGATTTACAGTGTTTACTGTGCGCTTATTAGAGAGGGCGCTTTTTCGAGTGTGGGCGCTAATTAGAGAATTTACGGTATTAAAAATATAATATAGTTCACGTTTTTGTCGTTCCTCACCCCTAAAGATTTTATTAGGCGGAAAATTCTGTGAAAAGGTCAAAAGAAAACATTTCATTGGTAGAAATTGTCATCACACGCCATGTGATGTCAATTTATATCAATTGGGATGTCTCCTTTTGTCTTTCACACGGTATTAAATCGTGAAATACATCGTTAAAGCCTTGTGAATACAGGTTCGAATAGACCTAAGTATTCACAAGTACATGAACACGAGGCGTTACTGCATGTCTAATAAGATGCTGTTGCATTGCAACAAGTTCTACTTTGAGCAGCCAACACTTCGTTTTCAAGTATTTGTGAATAGGTCTATAGTACAAGTATGTGATTGCGATGACATTATGAAACCAATAATGTACATGACATCCGTGCAAAAGGTGTTTGGAGAGATGGTCAAAACGCGTATTTCGAAGTGAGAGTTACAAATGTTAACTCTGAATCACAGAAAAATATGCCTGTTGACAAAATTCTCTCTAAGCACGAAAAAGAAAAAAAACGAGTTTATAACAACCGTATTATGAACGTTGAGCATGGAACATTCACCCCATTAGTTTTCTCTGTCACAGGTGGTGAAGGTTCCGAGACTTCAACATATCATAGCCATATTGCTTCAAAGATTGCATCTAAAACTGAGGAAAGATACGAAAATGTACTCTCCCTGATTAGATGCAAGCTTTCGTTCCTAATTCTAAGAGCAGCCCTAACGTGTATATGAGGAAGTCGCTCATTTTCCAGAGCATCTGTGAATGCGAGTGACTTCAGCCTTACATGTCACGCAGCTGGTATCAAAAATTAGATGGCATATATTTATTTATTGGTTAGTCTTCGTTTTATTATCATTTTTAAAAAATTAATTCTGATTTCATCTTTGTTTTGCCTTTTCCCAAAACTAATTTCTTAAACTTTTAAACTTTGTATATATTATATTATATAATTATTATTATTTTTTAACTGATGTATTCATATTATTATTGTATAAATAAAAAACTAATAATGTACATTTGATATGCACCGGAGAAGGTAAGAGAAACTATTCTGTAGGCACCCAATGTCTAATCAATGTCGGAAAAATGTCGTTTGACGTCTAGACGTCTTTTCGACGTTGATTAACCATCGAATGTCCACTGGGGTATACATATTCTTTCATGTTTTTTTTTTACATGGCATAATTGTTAAAAAGGTAGGAAACGTTAACAAAATGTTGAAAAAGACGTGGAGGAGATGATGAAATGTATGGCGCGCCAAAGGGGACTTTATTACTATCTTTATAAATATAATACTAACTTGTGAATATAATACTATGTTGACGAATATATTACTGTAGTCACGATTATGGAACAAAGTTTTTCACAAATATTATACTTTGTGGCAAATATAATACTAACTTCACTTTACAACTTTACAACTTTACAAATATATTACTTTTTACAGATATTGTACTTTGTCGTGAGATAAGACTAAATAAGACAATATTAACAACTTTTCAACCTATTTGAAACTATGTAAAAAAGCTTTTACTTCTACAACCATCGCATAGATTATAAGACATTTTACGAGTTTCAACAAGCAATACAAGTAAAACGTAAATACGGAATTATTTCAGAGACTTATCCAAGTCTTTTTGCAAACTCGACCAATTCTGCTGTTCCTAGCATCCTAGTACCCAGGCTCTTAGAACACACTCGATTTTTTGTGCCATTAGGTTTGCTTCCGAAAATTTAAGGCTTTCTATCTAATTGGAAATTCGGAATTTTACTTCGAATTTTACCTTGTCTCAAGTATTTATTTGATTGCTTGTAGCTAGCTAGCAAGCTAAATATATTTCTCCTCGCTAGAGTTTCTATTTCCTTGTTTAATGTTCGTTTTCTCCTTTGTTTGAAATGTTTGAATTATAGTATTTCTTAAGTATGCAATGATGACTAGCTAACAGACGACGAGGGTATCGAATCTCGGTAACACATCGTTTTTTATACGGGGTAGTTTGGGGCTACGTATTACGAGGTATAGAATTTGTTGTCCCTAAATTTTCATTTTTTCTCCAACAAAAAATGTTAAATCGATTGCTTCAACCGCTTCCTTACTAAGACATAAGAGCAACCAAGAACTGCTGAAGTACACGAGTGAAAAGCACAATATAGATCTGGATCGAATGACTGTTT
>JAULBZ010004588.1:0-14549 GCA_032360805.1 Neoturris breviconis | reverse complement strand
ATTAGGTTTTTTCGCTTAAGGGACCGAGAAAAATGGTACGACTTAGCGAATGTCCGAGTTATCCGGGGTACGACTTATGCGGAGTATTTTGGCTTGATTAGGCTCGTCAAATCCAAGGGAGAAAAGAAATCCGTACGACTAAGCGAATGTCCGAGCAACCCAGGGTCCGAGTTAACGGGATTGTACTGTAGTTATAAAACCTGTGACAAATTAATGGAAATGGGTGGGTTTTTTTTGCCAAAACCCTACAATTAGGCACGGTAACGACGGTAATTTTTTTTTTTAAAAAAAATGTTTTCACTAGAATGGCGTAGACGTGCGCACAAAACCAAGTTTCTTATATACCGCGCGTACTTGATATGATCCTCGTGTAACTCTCCAGCCACTTACTCCCCAAATATAGGCCTATCAAAATTCTAGTTCGCGAGAATTGTCGTATGTTTAAAGTGCGTACAAAGCATTTATTTGTACTGTCGGTCTTAAATAAAGTAAGCATTTTCTGGTGGACGTTTAGCAAATACTGGAAATTCGCCTCAAAAAATTGTTTAGCATCATCGCAAATTTTTTATATTATTTTAGAAACAGAAAGAGTGGACCCTATCTGTATATTTTTACACGAACACACTTAAATTATTAACAAGTAATCTTAATTTATTTTGAATTATTTCGTCTACAATCAATATTAGGTCTACAATCTTGGACGTAAATTATCGATAAAAATCTCAAGGTTCCCCCCTCCCCCGCTTTCAATGTTGATTTTCTGCAAATTTGAAGCCAACATTGAATTGGGAGGGGAAAAAGTGGAAATTTATTTTTATCATAATTTGTGTCCGGGATTGTAGGCCACTACTAGAAGAGGGGGTACTTTTGGCCTCTCCAGGTCTTCGTCATACACCTGATAAGAGGATACAACCCACTATCTACCTTATTTACCCTGAAAAACGACCGGAACCACTTTACAGGCGATTTATGTGCTGCAATTTTAGGTGAGCTTATATCGGATGCCTTCTCGAATGACTAAAGTTTTTTATTGTTGCATTAGTTATATTTGTATTAGTTCCGATCTGTACGAAATTCTCTTCGTCGTCCCGTTTTCTTTGAAACAAAATTTAGTCCGTGTGAGGAGGAGGTATACATGGACTAAATTTTGTATCAAGGATTCAAAGAAAAGGGAACGCATAAAAGAGAATATCATATACAGATAGCGACTGATATAACAACAAAAGCACCCGAACAGCAATTTGGTCATCGGAGAAAATCTACACACACACTCCAGTTTGACACACCGCACCAGTATTTTTCGACAAGGATGACGCACCATAGTCAATGACAAATTTAGGTCTAAAAATTCTCGCCAAGGTGCATATACAATTCCCAATTTTTTAAGAAGTTGCATTCTTATACTTCTTTCAAAATTTCATAGGGCTTAATATAGGCTGGGCGTTCCAAAAAGGGGAAATTCCAAGAAGGACAAAAGTTTTTTCTGTAGTTATTTATTCGTGTAAGGAAGTTTCTTTGACATCACCTAGAATGAAAAAATTGGTTGTTTTAACTTTAAGACACAAGCAAACGAATCACCTCCAATCAATACTATTTTTTAAAAATCATTCCCCACTCTTAAGGCCACTACTAGGAGAGGGAGTACTTTTTTTATGCTCTCCAGATCTTAATCATTCACATAAAGGGTTATCATACAACCCTCGACCTACCCTTATTGATCCCGAAACATGGCCGGAAGGGACGTGGATCGAAATTTTAGCTCCGGATCATCAGCGCCACTGCTTAACCACTACTACTACTACTATGCGGGAGCTGATAATTCTTTTTGCACTAAAGCTTTTTGCCTGCCAGTTTCAGATTTTTCTTAAAATTGATTGGCTTGATGTGTCATTTGCTCTCAGAAGCTTGTTTTAAACTTTAAAATCAAGTATAGTTTAAGGATGAAAGTGCTGCTATTTTAAAAATCCGGAATAAATGAAAACTGAAAATAGTATCTCCGTGAGGCGCCCCCATGGTGGCCGGTGAAGGGAAAATTTTGACATTTTGTGTACCTAGATGGTCGGAAAATGCCCTCTGAAATGAAACCAAGTAGCTTAGTTGCCTTTAGCTAAAGAGAGAAGCGTTGGAATTGAGTTTGCGTTAACATAAACATGAAAACTTTAACCATGTTAATGGAATCTTAAACTTTGTAATTTCTAAATGAAATCCGGAATATAAATCTGATAACACTAGAAATCCGGAAATCCGGATAAATCCGGAACTCTTTCATCCTTGACTAACTGTGAAGAAGAGTGTTCTATCAATGATCTTGAATTTTATAGGATTGTTCGTTAACCAATCAAATACAATATCGTTGACTCAATCGAAAGTTTTTAAAAACTTATTAATTATAAATGTGAGAAGTTCAATTGATTAACGTTAGTTAACACCATTGACAAACCTAAGTGAGCAAGTTTAACATAAAAACACAAACCAACAAACACTAACCCATGTTCTAAATCTGCTTTTTTCTAATTGTGTAATAAATTGCGCTTTATCAATACTATATTGTATTTCAGCTTCTTCGATTGCATTTGCATAACGATAACTCAGCTGACCAATCAAAATATTGGAGAGTATAACAATAATGGCAAACATATTCAACATAATTAAGATGATAACAGCAGCACTAAAAATTAAATTTAGATATATGAAAGCCTTAAAATAACTGTCGGACATCGCGCCTGTAGTGGAGTGTTTATGAAAATAGTTTTCAGCTATACTCAAGAAGAACACTCCTCCTCAGGTGATGTCCGAGTATTATTTTCAGGCTAAGATATAAATATTTGCATAAACATTTGATATTTGATTCATGAATTGCAACTTGGGGTATGCCAAGGGATCTGCATATCCAACGAGAGATGAGTTTGAGAAAACAATTGAGGGACAAATTATAGTAGGATTTCCGAAAATAATTTTTTTACCTGTATGCATTATAATCATCTTCAAATGGATTCCCTTCAGCAATAGCACGGATTTCTTTTAAAAAGATACTCCAAAAGCCTCTAAATACAAAAATTCAATGAATATGAAAGTAAAATAATGTATCCAGTAAATAAGAAACTTTATAACATATTGAACAATAAACCTATTCACAAATACATGAAAACGAGGCGTTGCCTGCTCAAAGTAGAACTTGATGCAATGCAATAACTTCCTTTTTGTGCACTACAGTGTTCACAAACACTATGCTGTTCCCATATTTCCCTAAATATAAATAAATACTTACAATGCTGGTACAGCTCCAACACTAGCTGCTTTCAATGATAAGAAAACGCAACCAGTGAATGCTATCATTACTATTGCATAAACAACTGCAAACTTGGTGATGTCGTAATAGATGATGTGAGCAAATGTCTTTGAATACAAACCAAGTTGTCTATAAATATAAAATTAGAAAAATGTCACATAATAACCTCGTTAATGTTCTAAGAGCTAAAATAATATCTGAGGAGGAGGACACCGAGTCAAAGATCTGGATGTTGATTGGATATTTTCTAGAAAGAAACCAAACAAATTTCATCTTAAAACCATTTATTCGTTCCATCATTTATTCGTTTTTATTGACAGACTGTATGAAGCAGAAGGAAAGCAGTTGTGTTAAAAAAAATGAAATGTCTAAATTAAAGAAATGAATCAAGTGGATTAAAACAAGCAAATTTAAATCTACAAATAGTGTCAAAGCCAACAAATTTCAAAATAACAAAGAAACAAATTAATTCCACCCCTGCAGATTTAATGTTGCTTAGAGAAACAAATCATTTCAGTGCTTAACATAAGAACAAATAATCACTGTAGAGGAGTAAGCATAGCTTTAGGCTACAATCTATGCTCAGAACATCCTCCTCCACAATGATTGTTTTTTTCTTATTTAGAACACTGCGTCTCTTTCTTAATTAAAAATAAATAAAATAATAGTAATTCCCGTACTTGAAAGCTGGAAAGTATTTGAACACTCTCAAGCAATTAAATAAGAACGCAACACCAGCAACCGACCATTCATGTTTTTCTTGATCTGTATAACGTAATGGAATGATCAGTATAATTAACACAAAACCAATCAGATCAAGATAGTTGAACATATCTTTCCAATAACGAAGACGCTCCCTAAAATTTTAATCAACATTTATAACTTAAGCTAGACTTAAAACTTCGGATCTAAACATGCACTCAGAAAAAAAGAATGACACATACCTAAATTTGGGAGATAAAAACCTTTAGATTGGTATTCAATTTCACAAGCTACAATATTTACCTTATTTGTACAATTTTCGTGCATACTAACTTGGCACATTCGTGCAAAAAGGTTACTTATAGCGTGAAATTTAGTACAGAAAAATAATATGAAAATTAATCTACCCATTGCCTTGCATTTGCGAATCTAAATGAGTGTTTTACAAGGGTAATTTATTTTCGTAGGTTTTCATGCGTGAAAATTAATACCCAAAAAATGTAGGTATATCGCGAAATTTAATATGTGTGAGAATTAGTACGAATAAGGTACTTACTTTTCCATCTGATCAATTTCTGATATGAAATAACATAACGCAAATATTAATGTAATTATTTCACAAGCACCACGGAAATAATCCAGTGAACTTGAATATGATCGATGACCAGTTGCTTTTTTATCAATGAAAAATGCAAGTCCCATTAAAATGAGAAATATTACATATTGTAGAAACTGCACTCTAAATAAACAATACAAAACAAGGTTTAAAATATACAGCATCAATGAAGAAGGGTGGTAACATACTTGAACTGATTGGTTTCTTCAAGATCATTGGTAAACTCCTCCTTTATTTTATATATCTTGTTACAGTGAAAAAATAAAAACAGATATAACAGGACAGTGATCAAAATAAGAGCAAATAATCACTGTGGAGGAGTGATTTTTGAGCATAGTTTTTCAGCTACAGAGTCTGAAGTTATGTTTTCACTCACTGTGATTATTTGCTCATATTTCAAGCAATGTAAACTCAATACCTAATTTTTCTCCTTCCAAACAAATCCCATTTTCTGTTAACAAGCACTCTTATAACAGGGTGACTGATGACATCCTAACAAGTTATTGAAATCATCAAAACATATAAATGTTCAGCATCAAGAAAAATAGTCTTGGTATTGAGCTGGTGTCAAGCATAAGCAAATGAGAAGTTAGTAGAGAATGGTAATAAAATCATTAAGCTAGTCAAAAACATGTCTAAATACTTGAATAAGACAACATTCATAGCAGTGATTTGCTGTCAAGTTACAAGAGACACAGTAATCTTAGCTCAAATTAGAACAGATTTCCTCGATTATTTAAAATGGAGATATTTCTACAAGCTACATAGTGCAGAGATGATACATGTCCCAACTGTGGCTTTATTCTATAATTATTTCAGTCGTTTATCTTAATAGGAAAAAACCAGAAAGAAAATAATGATTCCGTGTAGTCACTCAAGGAGTTTGTGTAGTCAGTTTGCATTTAGATACGAACTGTTTGTTTAAAATTACTATTGAATGTCCTTTAGGTTGCATAAGAGTAAGACAGAGGTCAAAAAAAAGGCAATTTAGTATCTGCCAAATCAATTGAAGGATCATACAGTATAAGCTTTACTTCAAGCCTAAATCACCTATGGGGGAGTTGTTTTAAGTATATAAACAAATACTGCACCTGTCCATAATTACTGTCTACCAACAATTGAAGACATGAAGGAGAGCGGTGATCAAATTCAGGATTTGTTACACCATCTACTTTGGCATGTTCACTATTTTGATCTCCATCCAGGAGACGATAATAGAAATGATATCGTAAAGGCATTTCAGGGATTTTCGACCATGCTTCCTCCTTTCTTTGTCCTTCTTTAACTGGAACATAAGGCCAATCCGCACTTACACAACAATCGAGAACAGCGATGATAGTTTGCTAAATAGACAATAGGCCTTGAAAAAAGATCACTGTAAATGATTGAAAAAAGATCACTGTGGATGATAGATTTTTTGTTCTTATTTTGACACTGAAACAATGAGCATAGACATAACAAACATAATAAATATAAACAAACAAGTAAATAAACCTACCTTCATGTTAGGATCATTTATGATTTCAGATAATTTAAACCTTGCATCAAAAGTAGCATCAGATTCAAACAGATCCCGAACTCTACAAACGAAGAAACACCATAATGGTCAGAAACTCTAGATTATTAAGTAAGTGCACAGGCAATTCAAGGAGTCTGAATACCAATCATAGGGAAAATATGTTTTACACATGGATGATGCCTGGACCATGGTCGTGGCTTTATATGAATTTCTTCCAGCAAACATTAACCCTATTTTACATAGGAGATTTGTTGGGGTGGGGTTAAATTCCTGTTTTGGAAAAAAAACACGACCCATTTCCATTTATTAGGCACAGGCTTTTATAAGGGTTTGACCTAAAAATACCTCCACCATTTTAAGAATTTTCAGATTTTATGCAGACCCCTCCCCCCTGTTATTAGACCCCCTACCCTACAACTAGGCTCAGGAAAGTAGCTACTACTCCCTGAGCGTGGTTACTCACTTTTTACATTAAAATATCCGGAAATCTTTCAATTTTCATTTTTAAATTTCTTGCACTGTGAAAATCTCTCATAATACTCTGAGTGTAAAATCTTTCTTAATCTCAATAAGAAAGAACTGATACAAGTTTTGTAGAAATTAAAAATAAAATAAATCTATAGAAACCTCTGAATGACATTTTTCCTCATTTATTTGGACTTCTGCAAAGCTTCCAGATTTAAATGTGTGTAAAAAAAGATTGTTTGGTCAAAAATTGACACATGACCATGTTGTAGCTATTGCAAAAAAAATAGTAATAATAACAATTTGAAGAGCAGACAAATTGTTGCAAATGATTGGGGAAGTTTGTCAAAAACCAGAACTTGAAAATAAAAAAATTGAAAAATTTTGACAACAAAAACATCTTTCGCATACAAAATGTTAAAAACAAATTATAGATATGGGCATTTTTCTAGAAATGGAACGCATTCCATAGGCGAAGAAAACAGGAACCTATTGCCTTAATATTTCTTGAGGGTACCAATACCTGTGTTTTATTGGAATTTTGTTGTGTGTTTGACCTTAAAAGTACAGAAAGTTGGATATATTTCTCATTCCAGCAGAGCCTTTATCCATTGCTTTTTAGGCAAAAAGTTGATGGTTAAATGCTGAATCTGTATCATAATATAATTAATATTTGACATTTACTATAATCTTATCATCTATTTTATTTGCAGTGGTTCTTAGTAATAGTTTGTTTTGGATCTTGAAGTTATAAAACTCAATTTTAATATAACGAGATGTATGTATGTTGATTGTTACAGAACATCTTTCCTATGCATTAGTGACATTTCCTTAAGTATTAGAAGCAACTTCCAATTTCTTTACGTTTTAAGAAATTTGAAGTCAAAAGACAAGAGGGGCTGAAAGAAATGTAGGAAACATTAATAATTAAGGTCTGAAACTTTTACTTTTCACAAATATAGGTATTTGGGTCCAAGAAAAACAGATGTCTGTAATTTAGAGTTGATAAATACTCATTTTGCATTAACGTGTTCCACTTTTAGAGAAAAATGCCCATATAATCATTATAATTGCTATCAGTTTTATAATATATTGGTCTGAAAGCCCAGCAAAACAATGATAATTCGGACTTTCTTTACATCATGAGAAGAGAAGAACAGGCTAAGGCTTTTGTACATTAAATTACATCCATAATAAGAAAAATATAAACCAAATTTAATAGTTAATAGTTTTAAAGATTTAACAACCTGTAAATTAAAATGACTAGCTAACACAATTGTGTTTTTTAAACGTACCTTTCATGAAGCATATTCTTTGCAAGAAAACTTGCAACATCATCATATCGTTTCAACAATGCAAGCTCTAATGGTAATCTTTCCGTGCCAGTTCCACTAGTTGGCTCATAAACATGACCCGGATATAATTCAAGATAAATTTGTGCAATTTCTGTCAGGTCTCTTTCAGCAACAAGATGGAGAATTGTCTTTTTGCCTTGATTTGTGATTGAAAGGGGCCATGCATATATGCGATTTTTCTGATCAATTGTTGAATTGTAATCTTCATGGAGTATTATGTTTATAAACTCGGCAAGCTTTTTGAGAAAAGTAAAAGAAGTTAATTATTTTTAGAAAATGTTTATGCGTTTAAAATTTCTCCCCTCTTAAAAGGTATTACATTGGTATTGGCTCGATTAAACTATTTCAAACAGGAACTTCTAGACCCAATGTTTATTTGAACCCAGCGTTTAATTGAACCTTAGTGTTTATTACAGAAGTAATTAACTTGAAGTAATATGACAATGTTATATTTTTTTTCAATGATTCCGTTCTTCATTTAAAACGGAGGTGAAGTAAAAAAGAAAGTCCGTAAAGCAGTGCTATAGACGACCATGTAATTTGGAGTAGGGTGGTTTAGAAGTACCGGTGGCGGTATTCTATATAGGATATCTTCTTAGAGTGGAATTGTGTTTAACAGAAAAAATTAAGATTTATTTGGACCATTAAAGTTACTAATCAATAATCAATAACGGAATGATCCAAGAGACAATAAAAATAAAATATGGTACTATGTATGATTACGAGTCAAGCCTCAAGACTGTATATACTCAAAAACAATCCTCCACAGGTAATGTCCGACCATTATTTTGAAGCTTGAGATTTGATGCATATATAAAAACATTTGCAGAGTAGGTATTTATAATGCTGTTTAGATCAAAAAGCAAATATGTTCTTTGTGACTAACTATCTTATACAGGGCTCGAAATAACAGCCGGTCATCACTGTGGAGGAGAGATTTTTCAGAATATTTTCAGCCAACTTGGCTTATATGTTTATCATCTCAGTGTTATGCTGTACGAGAAGAATGCAAATATTAACAAAGTCATTTAAAAATATTTACAGAAGCTTAAAAAAGATGTCAATATCATTAATCCTTGAATAAGCTTCCAGTCCCGTTTAGGCTTCATACTTGAAGAAGTCACAAAATAGCAGTGTTTGCTAAAACCTACTTTCACTTGAATACTGTAAGCCCATGGAGGCTTATTAAGTTTATACAGATACTTACATGGGACTTATTTGAGGTTGATGTTAAAATGACAGGCACAAATTTGTTAACTCCCCCATCAGCTCTGTTGGAAGGACAAGAAAACAGAAACACTAAAGGACAGAGACTAAAAGGTTCACCCTATATACACTACTTGTACAGTATATAATACAGAAATTTTAAACGTTCCCAGAAAGACAACCTGGTTAAAAGAAATCTAGATAAGATTTTAAAGAAAATCCAAAATTCTTTCAAACAATGGATTTTAGTTTGTTATGGTTATTTCTCAAACTGTTCAGTATAGTACATATTTGCTCTTTATAATAGTATTATTCAACATTCTCACCATGCGTATTATAATGCTAAACAACGGTTTGTTTACATAGGTGGTGAATTCAAATTATGAATTTCAGATTTCCTTTAAGCTCTACAGTAAATCCTTAAGCTCTCAACACCTGACACATTTAGGCATTTTCGGAAATATTTCGCACTCATAAATTGACAACATTGAACACCAAGCAGCAAAAAATAGGAAAAACATTTTGTTTTACTTATTGACTATTTTAATAATTTCTGTATTGCTTTTTTCATTTTCATCAAGATAATTAACTTTCCATACCTGCTCACATTAGCCTCCTCCCCTCCTTGAATAAGTACCCACCCTAAAATAGTTCATACGTAGGTACCTGTTGTTTGAAACTTGACATTACTTGAGGATCACTAGCGTATTTCAGAAATTCATCATAGATTTCAGTAATCAATGCAACCAGAGGATCCTTTTTTTCAAGTCTAAATCGTTCTTGCAAGAATTGAACTCTAATAATGTTCATAGCTGCTTTCCATCCTATTTCTTTTCTTTTACCAAATAGATCACTTATCTGAAATATGCACACAAGGTATATGAAAATTACTTGAAAATACAAAAACTTGGAAAACAATGGTGGTAGAATTTTGAGAATTTGCTATTGCGATGAAAATTTCCCTTACTGTCAATTTCAGAAATGAAGATACACTGGAATGGAGATAAATAAACTATCATCCTTCCATAGCATCTTTATTGTATCATTGTGATATTTGGCCTTTAATTGAAAGTATAAACAGAAATAAAAAAAGACAAAAAATGAAGTTACACTGTGTGAAATCAATCAGATTAACCAAATACAGTATACCAGGGCTCGAAATAACAGCCGGTCATCACTGTGGAGGAGAGATTTTTCATAATATTTTCAGCCAACTTGGCTGAAAATATTCTGAAAATTCTCTCCTCCACAGCAATGACCGGCTGTTATTTTGAGCCCCGCAAGTATCTACAGTAAATCAACGGGCACTAAAAATACTTTAATCGGTTTATTACAAGTGAAAGTTAATATTTTTTAAAATAAAAAAAACAAATGTTTTGAATGGCAGACTACATGTAAGTGTCTATCAGAAAGAGCAACATAATGAGAACATTTTAGTTTTATGGTTCATTAATATTGTGAAGTTTTATTCAAACTCGTTTGCTACAACTTTTGCCTTTTTAAAAATATATATTTCTCGGATTAAAGGCCCAAGAAAATGCTTTGAGCATTACAGACCACCTTTAGTTTTATGATGAGACGTCTTATTACAGTTGTCATTTCCCAACAAATTGTCCTTATTCCTGTAAAAAACTAACTCCACCGCATGAATGACCGAATGGTCCTGACAGTTTCCAAAGGGCAGTATTCGGTAGCCTTTCATGATGCAATTACATGAAGTCACTGGCAGTCTAAACGTGACACTAATTTAATTGAAGTTTTCAGTATATAATCTCCCGATTTTAATTTTTCAACGTTGGCATATCTGAGTAAGTTTTAGAAGAACTACATCACAATTTAAAATGTTCTCTTTCTTTTGATAGTAACTTGTTTTAACTTGTGGCAGAGCGCTATCAAAATGTGTCATAGATTATGGATATTTCAAAAACGTGTTTCAGTTTTCAAACCATGTGCTGCTAGTAAAACACTGACTGGTACTTTACAATCGTCTATAAAACACATTTAATTAGCAGCTGGTTGCTCTTATTCTCACTTGATGTATATAGTAATTAGTTCCCACATAACGTCTACAATTTTTCTTATTTAGGGAGATAGAGTTAGCCAAAACTGGGGGATAATTTTTTTTTTTTAAGGGAGGGAACCCATGTAGGGGACTTTTTAGGGTGGTTAGTGCCCTTTGCACTACTATGACATGTATATAGGCTATATAGGCCATAAATACTTTTTTTTAAAAATTGTCCTCCTCCCCTATCAAATATGTGGCCACTGCTAAGAGGGGGTGTACATTTTTACCCTTTCCAAAGAAACCGGTAGATGGCAGCAGGTCATTTTGTCATGAGAATTTAGGTGTGTGTGTGCAATGGATCACATGTGCCAGAGCTCCTAGGCCTGTGCTGGTGTGCAATAAATTGATGACGTCACAAAGGGGAAAAATATCATTTTTTTTTTTTTAAATTTTCTTTGCAAATCTATTGAGTCGAAATAAGATGAAAAATGTTTTTGGTGAGAACTTTTAAAATATCGAAAATGCTGGTATCAAATTGCAAATGATAGCCCTTCAGAAACATGGTCTAAGCAGAAAAGTAGACTGCCACCACCAACACCGCCACTACTGCAAAGTGATAGTATTAGCCCATCCAAACTTTGTTTGGCAGGCTAAAAAAACACACATCACACATCAATTTATTGTTACCTAAACTTATATACTGTAATAATACATCATTCATGCAGGTTCAACACTCTAAACTCATTGTGTTATTAAACTAATGTACACATCTATTAAAGTTGGTATATTGAACTGACATAGACTAGCTAAAATTGATGGTCAGTTTGACTTGAATTTACATGATAAATGACAAAGATTGATATAATTGTGAATTGTTACTGTGGGCGAGAAAATGTGATTTTAATGTCACTCCACCAAAGAGATGATCATAGTTAATTCAATATCTGAAGTGACTGTCATGGTATGATTAATTAGGCCAATTTTGACTATCACCTTGAAAATTTGGATACAACTCAGAAAAATCTGTGGAAGAGTACAAATCTTTCCAAGTCGTCTCCTATTCTTCAAGATGGTAGCCATAATCGTACCATGTTTATATAACCTAAGAATTAAGATGCTTCTGAAACCTTCCAGGCTTGAAGATAATTCCAGACATCACTTAGGAAGGAGTGCTTTTATTTTTTATTTTTTAGCATAGTCTAAAACATGCCTCCACGGGTGATGCCCAACAGATATATTATATGGCAATAAATTATGCAGTGGTCAAAATAAGAACAGATAATCACTGTAAATGAGTGGTCTTTGAGCATAGCTTTTATGTTCAAATATCCCGCCTACACAGTGAATATTTGCTCTTATTTCGAACACTGATAACAAGATTGCAAGAAAATAAACATGACTTACCAAGTCCAAAATGGCTACAATAATAACACCTGTTCTCAATTCGCAACAACCAAAACAACTCCTCAAAAAAACAACTTTCATCTTGGATATTTATTGTTTTTTCTAGATATTACAGTATACACTGTAAAGAATATTAAGAAATTGTAAAGTAAGAAGAAAGTTATTAGTAGCTTTTCTTTCTTTTTTTCACACTAAATTATTCAAACAGCAACACTCTGCACTTTGTAACATTTGAAAACAGATGATTATTCTCATAAGCAATGGATAAGTGAATAAGAACAAATAATATTATTGTGGAGGAGCGCAGGAGTAGAGTAGGGTTTTTAAGCATAGATTCAGTGTTCAAGAAAGCCTCAAGCCATGCTAAAAAATCACTCCTCCAAAGTAATTATTTGCTATTAAACGAAGCTTAAATGGTCTAACAATTGAGTGTAAATAAAAGCAATTAGCTAGTAGAAAATCCTGGTAAGTAAGTCCACAATAGTATCTATTGATATGATCGTAGATTAAATATAATAAATACAATAGTACTTCAAAGAAAGCTATATAATAAATAAATAAATTATTGATCTCTATAACTTAAAATAAATTCAATAAGATTCTGAACATAAAAGTACAATACGGCAAATTAAAACACAATGAAGTGAACATCTATTCACATGTACAATGCCTTTTTTAAAAGATTTTCCAGACAAAATCAATAACAATCCACATGCACAATACAAAAGATTTAAAATAGTTTGTTTGATTCAAAGTTTGCTACTCTGTCTCACATAATTTCTAAATCAAAGGTACGGTATTGAGAGCAGCCCACCAAACCAAGTGACATCAATATTAACAGTGTTTGAAATGTGTCTTTATTAGTCAGGGTCCTGAAGGTCCTAGAGCAGAGGTTCCAAGGGCAGGTTCCTGGTTTCAGGGTCGCTTGTGGTCCAGGGGTCAGGATTGCCTTATGTCTAAAGTGCATGGTCCCAAGGCCACAGGTGTTAAAATTTTTCAAGCTAGCAAATAATACCGTAATTCATAATTAGTCAATTAATGTATAATTTGACCATCACTCGTAATTGCCAACTCGGTGTGGATCGGGAATTTATTTTTCAAACTTTGCCCGTTTTACACCACAAGTCTCAAATGGAAGGTAAAAAACAGGTACTAAAGTAGATATAACATTAATTAGTTGTTTCAAAATTGAATAAGGAAACTTTCCAAAATCCAAATGGAGACTTGAATTCTTGAAATTTTAAAAATTATTTTTGTAAAAAATATCACTTAGGCTGTCCTAAAACTTGTTTGTTTCACCTAACCCGACCGACCAAAGTTTATAGTGGCGAGTGCAAAATATTTGGGTCAGTAAAATATATTACGACAAATACCGACGGTATAATTTTTTTTATTCAATATCTAGAAGAAAACCTTTATTTTATAGCTAGATTCATAGATTCAAGCTTTACGGAAGTCTACTTGTGAAACCGCGAACGTCATCTCTGAACAAGAATTTCTAATGATGGCGTGTGCGGGATAACTATTTACGTAAAATATTATGGTAGCCAATTCCTGAGATCTAGCCTGTATATAAACAAGAAACGCTGTATTCTAAATTAGAAAATGCGAGTTTCTTGTGACTAATTTTTTCCCCCGACTAATTTTTGACTTCCCCCTGATTTTTATAATCGGATGTTTCACCCAATCTTGTTCCATTATTTGATCATGTATCAAAACAAATTTACCCAGGGAAATCCCTATCTTTAAAATATATTTCTTCCAAGTCCAGCAAAGAAGCCACCATCTTGGATTACGAAAACATGATGTCCTTCTCGTCCAGCCTAGTACTTGTAGTTCAATTTGAGATTTTCCTATATTTTTTCCTATAACGTCCGCTTTCTTACAACTTTCAAATAATGTTTAAAACAAAGGCCGACTATAATTAATCATTAGTTCATCGTCACTTTAACTGTTCAATTCAAAATGCGGTATGCGGTGATTATTGA
>JAULBZ010004587.1:0-14550 GCA_032360805.1 Neoturris breviconis | reverse complement strand
AATAAGCGCGTCCAGGGTGGATTTTTTTCTCGGGAAGAATAAACGGGCATGCCCGTCTATTAGATAGTCGAGAGTACGTTAATTTTATCAAAGCGACGTATTGTTGACGTCGTTTATAAGTTGACATGACATTGTGTATTTATTTGTAAATTTTACTAAGTGGGCAAAAACCTGTTCACAGTCCGCATTAAAAACGCTAGAACAGCAGTTTCAACGTTGTTCTAGCGTCTTTACTGCGGACTGTGAACAAGTTTTCGTCCACTGGGTTTTGTATCGATCACCCGTATTTACAATATTCCAACGGTCATTCTTTTGTTCTTTATAAAAGTTTTAGGGGGCGATGATATAAATTTTTCTTTAATAACATACAGTAATTCTCTTAATATTACAGCAAAAATTACAAATATAATAGCCTGTACAACAAACTTGACGTCTGGCGAGAAAACGCGGCGAAGTAGTACTACATGGCACTTTTTACCGCGGGAAGGGTCTGCGGAACAGGCTACATATATAACAGATTTGGATGGGAGAGATTTGGACACGTGGCAGAATTTAGAACGTCGGAAGTATATTATTCAATTGGTCTTATAAACTTAGAAAAGACGTCCTTTGGACGTCAACACGTTGCGTGCCGGCAGATTGTCGTCACAAAAGAGTTACGTGAGAGTTTCTTAAATACTATGTTTAAAAATAGATGTATGTAAAACTATTAGCAAAATCTTTGAATATTCCATAGAACCTTTGAAGTCACGGTCATGGTTCGTGACGTCATTAACCTTAAAGAAAAGTTGGACAAATGATTGGACAAATGAGATATTGCAGATGTGTTTTGAAAATATATCCAAGCAGGTGCATGATGTCGGATCAACGTTGAAATAATGTCAGAACGACGTTGTTTTGACGTGTCGCGTACCTGCTTGGATGAACCTTGAGTGTGACCAGTTGTTTTTACTCCTTCACTAATGCATATATGACGATGCAGGTTATTGAAATGGGAGCAACGTCTTCTTGTTGAGAGATGTCCAGCCACCTTTTAACTCGTTGGCACACCGCATTGAATCAACGACGAGACAACGTCAAAGTAATATTATTTCATCATTGTTCCGACATCGTATATCTCCTGCCAACATTCGTTTCCAGGTTGTCAACCTCGTTCCCAGATTAGGGTACTGTATGCATCATATTTAAAGTGGTTCATTATACTAAATTGTCTAATCAAGTCTTGTCATCAAAGTAGCCCATACAGCACTAATAAGTGAGAAAATCGCACCGACCCATGATAGTATGAATGACCAACTGTAATCGTACGGTTCATCATTCGTCCATGAATTCTTTGTTAGAAATATTACGAGCGTTATAATCATACACACGCCTATAAAATAAAAAAGTAAAGTAATCCGGTTTGCCCATCATACTAAAATGATTTTTAAAACAACATTTTTATCAACGTTCGGAGAGTAGAACATAATTGACTATCGGGTACAGTCATGAAATTGGTTTTCAGCATTAATACTCTCAATAGGGTATGATTGCACTCCCTTAGGTACCATCTCCAAAATTTGTTCTTCATCGTATATTAATATTTCTCAAATTTATTGATTTTGACTTCTCTAAAGCGGCTAAAATATCTGCTTTTTAAAACGAATTTTGGAGGTGGCTCCTCACACAGATGCTCTGGAGGAAATTGATTAATAGAGCCATTGTAAACCGAACCATATTTATAGGGTAATGTAAACCGGGCTAAATTTATGCCCTTCTCTGCCCTTTGATGGCTGATGGTTGATGGCTATTTTATAATTTTATAAACATATACGTTTCACACGGAAGCTAAAAGAAGGCATTCATTATCACGTGACGCCCATATCTACCAATAGAATGATATATCTTGGCTTTCGTACACAGAACATATTATGAGTGAGTCAGAAGCTCCTCTACGATCAAATGTGATATAGAGAATATTTTTTCCAGTAACTCAGAGCCTGAGAACTTTCGCTCCATTTTATGAGAAAATTCTAATGTAGGTATGGAAGAAGATATATGTCTGTATTTTTTCAAATTTCTTATAACATCTTAATTCGCGTATAGGCAGTCGTATATACTGTGCTGTGGTCAATATAAGTTGTAACCCAGCCGGCAAAAACCTGTTCAAAGTCAGAAAAACAACGTTAGAACAACGTTCTTTGAACGTTGTTCTAACGTTATTTTGCTGACTTTGAACAGGTTTTTGCCGGTTAGGAAGGTGTCACACTCACCAGAAGCAACACACGTGATTGCAATCATATATCCTTTGATTCTAGCTTCAATATAAGATAAAGCTGACAAAGCCAAGGCTAATGTAATTACTAAACAAGATATAACTGACAAAGCACGACAAGATCTTAACCAATCTAAAAGGAAAAAAAATAGAGAATCTCGTTGCTAGGGTTTCTTGACTTTCTTGGATAACGAAGAGCGTTATTTTTCAAACCAGTCTAGAAGCCCATAGGGATGAGGTTTTAAAGATAAGACCGCATTGCTCACTACAGTATAGTGACGATCCTTGTCAATCTCCTTTCGACTTTCAGTAAATTTAATAAATCAAATATTACCCTGTCAAACAAGAGACAGGGTCGAACAAGACCAAAAATGCATTATTTTATAAAATAGACATATATTCACATGAAAACAAGAGGTTGGCTGTTTAAAGTAGAACTTGTTGCAACGCAATAACTTCCTTATTGTGCAATGGCCGCACAAAAAGGAAGTTATTGCATTGCAATATTGCATATGGAGTATGTAATTAATATGCAGAACAGACATAATTCGTTGATTTACACCAGGCGAAAAATTCGCCGCGAAAGTTAAAAGACACCACGTGTATTGGCTACTTCCCAGCCGACAAAAATTTATTCAAAGCCAGCAAAATAACGTTAGAACAACGTTCTTTGGTTTTAGCTTTTGCCAAACGGCTGGGTTTTGGCTTTTGCAACGAATCTTTCGCATAGCGCAAATTAACCTTAACCAATCATAATGACAACAACTAAACATCCAGTGAAAATCTTGTTCGAAGTTGTTTACTGCCGACTTTGAACAAGTTTTTGCCATGCCATGCCAATAGTATACGCGCATTTTATGCGAAATTCGTGTATCAGAAACCTTCAAATTTAGTAACTACTACAAATATTTTCCTAGTTAACCCTATTTGGGCCGGGAATGGGGGCTAAAATTACCCCCGCTCTCATATTTTTTCATAATTTTTGAACGAATTGCTTATATGACTAATAATGTTTGGACTTTTCATGCAATTTATCTAGGATCATCTTCTTGTTTTTTCCTGAAAAGCATTTTGGTATATAGTTTAATTATGTGTTGATCTAAGTTTCGACACTACAGAATGGTTTTATCAAAAGTATGGAGGGAGCTAGGAGGGGTGCATATTAACCCTTCCCCCCCTCTTCCCTCCCTCCACGGCCTCACAGAGCTCCCAAAAGGCTCAAAAGGGTTAAGACATCTAAAGAGTTAAGAATAAGAAACTTTTTTCTTGTCATAAGTGAGAATTACTTAACGTTGCTTGAATAGCTAATATATTCCCTTGACCACTTTAAGGCTAAAAAAGCAAGAAACATTTTTAAACTAAAAACCTCCTGGTGTCCAAAATAAGAAACATTCAGTAGCACACCCTTTCGTCAGGTTTCTTATATGCAAAAAAAAGACGTGTAATCAGTATAAACTTACCACTAGTACCCGTGTAGTCATGGCAACCCAGACTTGATGAGCATGATTTCCATAACCCTCTTTCTTGAACTACTTTTCCATATTTTGTAGTTGTATCTAGTCGTACCCATGAATTACTTGCAGTACCCACAACAAGAAAAATAAACGAGAAAAATATGAGAACTAACGATATTATTAAAATCACCAATCTTTTCGTGGCAACCATCCTGAAATTTGAATGAACGTCAACATCAAGCAAGGTTTTTTCTGTGTCCAATTTAAGGGACCATCACCAAAATTCGTTTCAAAAAGCAGCTATTTTAGTAGGGGCTTCGTATTACTAGGGAAGGGGGGGGGCTCATAGACACTCTATAATTGAACGGTCCATGGTTGAGCTTTTAAACTTTACCCACATATAGTCCATTACAAATTGTACATTTTTAGCATTACATTTTTTTTTTCTGACGTCAGCCTTTTTGGTGATGACGTCATTAAAATTAGTTTATATAGCAAATTGTTTCTAGTTTTTGTTAGGGGGTTATTGTTTGTCAAAAACTTTCTACATATGTATTCCATAAAATAAAATACTGTTCCATGTCATCTAAAAGAATTGCTGACGGCAGCAAATTTTGCTATTGACGTCACGCAAAAATATTTTTTAAATTTTTCTGATACACCCAGTATCAAATTTGGGGTCACCATGACCACAACGTGAAATTACGCAAATTTTCTTTTCAGAATAATGCTAGATAAATTTTAGGAAAAGTCACAAAATTTTCGATTAAAAAGATAATTATTTTAAGGGAGGTATAACAAAAATATTGACCCTCCCCCTACCCTCTCGGCAGAAATAGGGTTAAAGAAGCCAAAGTCAATAACTTAGAGAAAAATGTATCTAAGATGAAGAGTGTTAAGTCAACGAGCTTGTAATTACGAAGAAACAAAGAAACCGATCAAATGCAAGATCGTTGATTCAGCACTCTTTCGCTGCAAACGAATTTTGGAGATGGTCCCTAAGATTAACCCAGGTTAACCCAGGTCTAGCACCAAGGCCATATCATCTCATGTTGTAGGGTTCCGTTTACTCAAAATCGAGGTCTAGGACCAGGATCGGCAATTCTAAATAAATTTTACACTCGAGCGGAACATCACTGCCCGATCTATATTTAGCTTATATTTCATCATGGATATGGGTCTCTCCCACAATTCAATTACACCCAGGTTCAAGATGGCGATATTAAAAAACGGATCAGAATTAAACTGTTTTGAATGATCGGACAAAAAATGCCAAATGCCCTGCTGGATATACATTTTCATTTATAACAAATTTTACCCTTCTCAGAAAGAGACTATGATTTGGATAACAAATTTTACCCTTCTCAGAAAGAGACTATGATTTGGACAAAAATACTGCAGACAAAATGAATTTTTTGCAAAAAGTCGAAATTATAACTTGAAGAAAAAATCTAAAATTTTGATTAGCAAGACAAATGGCACAAAAATTCGAATTTATCCAAAAAGTCAAGGTATTAGTCTGTTGTGAGTGACAGAATTTTGGAAAAACTCGATAAATCTCTGAGATAAATTTCTAGGAACTTCTCGTGATCGTTTTCCGCATTTTTTGTTTTACTTGTAGCGTGTGTTGTTTGTCGAAATTTGTAAAATGTTTGCAATTTAATTTACAAGATTGTAGATCATACCTTATTTATGACCATTTGAAGAACTCGTGAAATGTTAAGTTAGAACAAGTTTTCTGGTGTAAATGTTTTTCCCGTCTGGGAATTTTCTCTGACTAAAATATTTCCCCAAAAATATTTTTCTTTTATTCGCGGAATATTTTCGGTTTTTAATGTAGATTTGAATTGATAATGAATACCCTACAGATAAAACTTGGTCAAACGACGTTAAAACAACGTTCATGACGTTCATTCAAGGATGTTTTAACGTCGATTGACCATGATGTTGCCCAATAGATACATTACTTAAATATTCAGTAATATTCTTAAATATATACTCCGTACAACGTACGTCAACAAGTGCTGGCAGAATATTTAAGTTTTTTTTAAGGCGGACACTTTCTTAACCCCCGGAAATTTGTTAATTCATGGGAAGGTATTAGAAGATTTAGGGGGTAAAAAAAGTCCCAAAAGAACAAATTATACCTTATGCACTTGATCTACTTTGTGAAAGTTTGATGTATTTGCGAAATTAAGTGTTAATATTTTTGTCCAGTTATTTTTCACAACTTCTTTTCAAAAGTATTCTTGTAACTTATTAAATTGGCAATATAGTATATTTGTAAACTTTGAATACACAGTCAAATTCGTTACCAGATCTCAATAAAATAGTGTAAATTGTAAGTTGCTCTGTTACAACATCAGAACGCTGATCGAAATAGAGAGCAAATATAGCCTGAAATTATACTCAAAGGTCCCTCCTCCTTATCTGTTCTTATTTCAAGCACTGTCATATAAGTCAGAGTTAGAATTCCTAACTAAGAGCCCCAACTTATGTGGCAAGGAAAGCACCAAGTTAGGTTATAAGTTATGTTAGAGACCTGGAAACTAAGTTGGAAAGTTGAATTAATTTGTTTTTTATTTTTTAATAAATAACAAATATTTAATAACTTTCCTAACAATGCTTTTATTTTATTTATTTGTTTTACTCTTATCACCCAAACTCGTTCTCAGCAGCACTTCTTGTCTGTGATTTTTTTCTCGGGTGTATATAATCAAAAAGACAAAAAGTACTGGGAACAAGTTTGTTTATCAACCTTTACTTTATCGGAACTCTTGTTATAAACCATACTTGTATGCATACATACCATAGGTCGAAGTAAGCGTGTGTTTATAAAGTATCTACGGTAGAGGGTTTTTTGTCAGTGAACTAACATTTGGTTGGCTTCTTCGACCAAATAAACCAATCAGTTGTAAAGAATGTAATTCTTTACTTCTTATACCAGTGAGCAAAAACTTGTTCAAAGTCCGCAGTAAAGACGCTAGAATAACGTTTTTAACGTTGTTCTAGCTATTTTACTGCGAACTTTGAACAAGTTCATGTCCTCTCAATTCTGTACTCTTCTCCACCTATGCTATTTCGGACTTTGGATAAATTATTGCCCACTCAGACTGTGTATTGCCTTATATAACCCGGCCCAGTGGGCAAAAACTAACGTTGTTCTAGCGGTTTTACTGCGGACTTTGAAGAAGTATTTGCCAACTGGGCTTTGGATACACGACGTCAGATTAATATTGAAACATTTTGACGTTATTTCGACGTTACTTTCAAATAGTGTGCCCACTGGGGATAGTCTGTTTATTTTAGGGAATTCTTTTTTTCTAAATTCTTCTAAATTGATTGGTTCCTTCGTACCTAAAGCACCAATCAGTTGGCATTGTGGTTACTGTTTTGGTGCACCTTGCCTTGTTTAAGTGAAATCTTCGTACAACGTACGTCAACAAGTGCTGGCAGAATATTTAAGTTTTTTTTAAGGCGGACACTTTCTTAACACCCGGAAATTTGTTAATTCATGGGAAGGTATTAGAAGATTTAACGGGTAAAAAAGTCATAAACGTATGATGCAGATTTTTAAAATATGTAAGAAAATAACCTCCTGAATAATAATTTTTGTTATGCTACTTTCACAGCAAAATTTAAAAATTCAGGGGGTCCACACCATACTAATAAAGAGTTAAAAAAGAAAGATCTTTTGTTCCAATTTCCATAACCTTTCTTAACTTTTTTGCGCAAATGACGCTTTATGGTGATTCCCCTTTAGACGCAGAAGAATTAAACCAATGGAAACGTGACGTATTTTGAACGTAAAAGAGACGTTGTTTTGACATTAGACGAATAAACGTCACATGACAACTATGTTAACTATTTTTTCTCTCTTTGTTTAGGTAATATTAATTAGTCTACAACGTTTGGATAGACCTTTTCATAAACAATGAAAACAAGACGTTCGTTGCTCAATTCTAGCAACCAGTTCAATTCTCTTTAATTAATATGTGATAAATAGTTGCAGTAAAACCTTAACAGACACTCTAAAAAGCGGACACTCAATTTGCGGACACTCTGATTACTTTTCATGATAAACAATAAGTTTCTTATATTTTATTGTTTCTCGGAAACCCTTGCCCTTCCGCCTATTTGACGTCTTATGATTTTTCCTTGGTATGCTATCATCATTATTTCGTAAATTTTCTGCCAATTCTGCAATAGAAAGATGAGCGTCATGAGAAACAACAAAACAACTTGACTAAGAGCCGTAACCTTAAATTCAATAATATAAATTTAGATATGGATGCTTTAAAACCGTCCATAACCTGTAAATGTGATTAGTCTACTCTTCAAAGTCGATATCGACTAGCTTCGAAGTAGAGTAATCACAACTGACATTTATAAAAACAGTGGGAAATGCCATGGCGAAAAGTCCCGGTGTTTTCAAGTCGCTTAAAGGCTTACCTTTGGTGTAGTCCTAGTTAACAGAAGCAACCTGGCCATTTAGTGCAGCTTGTTGGTCAGCACCTTCCCTTCCAAGAAGTTTTCCCAGTATTGAATTAATCTCCTTACAACAACGTCATAACAACGACGAATTGGGAAGATTGGCAGCCACACTGTTTTAGCGTTGTTACGACGTTGTTACGACGTCTTGTGACCATTGGGATACAGTACGTGCAGATATTACGTCGAACAACGTTGTTCTAGGGTTTCTACTGCGGACTGTGAACAAATGATTGCCCACTGGTAAATGATTATTGATGCAGTATTTTCATCTTTGTTGTTATTCTATCATTAGATACATGACTTCACCAGACACGTGTTGGCTATCAACTAATTAATTACAATTACATAATAGATACCACATGACAAGTGCTCGTTTCCTTAGTAAATAACATTGACTAATAGTATTTATATATCCTAGACTTTTACGCGTATAAAAGAGAGAGCCAAGAACCTAAGTAACGTGAGCACGAATAGCGCATCATGATTCTCTAAAGTCCTTTACGCCTTTTTAAGTTACAATGTTTCCTTTCTCTCCGATAATATATCCTCTTATAATACATCACGTGAGAAGTAGGATAATCAAGAGATTGTCATAAAAAAATTTCCACGCATGCGCAATAACATATGATTGACACATGATTTAAAGACAACATTTGCACAATTTTTACTTATTATGGAAGACAAACTTCTTGTCAAATATATGAATGGTTTAAAAAAGCGGTCTCTTTAAAGAACCATAAGTATTTTTAATACGCGAAATGTTTCCGTACCTAATTATAAGTCAATCTGTGGAGCAATTTTTGGAAGATTGCTCATCAATTTCGATACTTACTAAGGACCATATTTTTAGATGTACGAAAATGTTTCCGTACCTAATTATAAACAAATCAGGGTGGAGCATTTTTGCAATACGTTACTTAGGGACTGAATACGTTGCTGAGTGACTGAGAAAACCAACACATTGCAAGCTCGTTGACCAATCTGTGCAGTTTCAATTTTGTTCAATTTATTCATTTTAAATTTACAATAAAATAAGTTAGCGAATTACCATGATGGATATAGTTGGATGTGTGTTACGTATGTAGATGCGACAAAATCATGCTGGAAAAATAAAAACACCAGCGTCTTTAGCGAGCGACACATCCGTAGAGCATTCAATGTTTACTTCGGTCATTATCAATATTACGTTATATAAAGAAGGTTTGTCTCTTATTTGGTAAACTTCTTATAAAAAGAATTGTACATAAGTTTGTGCATTTCGTGGTATAACGTAGTATTAATAATGACCTAGGGATGTGTCGCTAAAAACACTTGCGATTTTATTTTTCCAACATTAAATTTACAACGCTAGAACAACGTTAAAAGTGTGGACTTTTTCCCACTGTGGAATTTGCTTTTGTATCCTATGACAACACCACATGGTAACTATCTATCAACAATATCTAATATTTACAGAGAAATAATTACAAAAATAAGAACGCTAAGGTTGCGTCATATAATAATATATGTCAACAAAGCACGTGACGTCGAAACAACGATGAAACGATATCACGACATGTTGATCTGACAGTGTGCACACTACCCAGTGGGAAAAGACTTGTTTAAAGTCAGCAGTAAAGACGTTAGAGCAACATTTTCAACGTTGTTCTAGCTTCTTTACTGCGAACTTTGAACATGTTCTTGGTCACCGGGTAGGTTGGGAATTTGATTGATTTCTTTGATACGAAGAAACCAATCCATTACAAGATTGTTATCATGGTAACAATCTTCAACAATTTGTGATTGACTTCTTTCCAGCAGGTATACAACGTCAGATCAACGTCGAAGCAATGTCGTTTAAACGTCGCTTTAATGTTAATCCGATGTTGAATTCTCACTGGGTTTCACAAAGTTCACACTGGCGTAATACTTTTCTTCCAATACTGTGAATGTTTTATTTTTTTAACGACAGTATCAAATATACCTCTGACATTCACGTCATATTTCGCCGACATTTCTATATACGATGCTCCATACTTAACGGCAAGTCGGAGTCCTTTATCAAATGTTACTTCTCTTTGCGTGACATCGCTTTTATTACCAACGAGTACACATGGAAAATTATCACCTTTTAGTATCTTGATTTCTTTTAGTTTCTGTTCTGCAATTTCTAAAGATTTTGAAGAATCTATAGCAAAGATAACGATACAAGCGTCGGATTTTATAACCGTCAGTCGATTCAAGATTGGAAAATCCATAGTTGTATCATATAACCACAATTTAGTCGATATATTTTCTTCGTGTCGTATTTCAGTTTCATATATATCCGACATAGACGGTATATGTTCATGTATAAATCTTGATCTCGTCAGACGTTTTACTATAAACGACTTTCCGACTTTGCAATCACCTTGGAAGGCAATGCTAAATTCTTTTTGTGAGTTTTTAGGAAATGAAGTTGACTTTGTTAATTTTGTCTGTTGTCTGTGAATTGCTGTGTATACACCACTCTTCGACATTCTTATATCGTACATAACGTTTTGAGATATCTAAGCCTGAATGCTGGATTTAGATATTGCGCAAAGTATCTGTCATATAGCTCCAATCGAATTTGTTTGTAGCTGTTTAGACTTTCTTCTTCCGAATATATACGAAGGAAGCTTTTTAATAGCTAGCTTTTATAGGTGTCTCTTTTTTAGTAGTTTCAATCTATTTATTTGTTGATTTTTACGCAAATACCAATATGAAATTGCACCTCGTTTCTAGGAACGTGGTGTTTTTCAACACTGTTTATTCGAGTATTCTCTTAACTAGCAGCTTCTTCTTTTCTTGGTTGAAAAAGATAATTTTCCAGTGATTTATTGTAGCAAATTTTGAAAGAAGCAATATTAGAACGTTTTGCAAGTCATCCAGTCAAGCACTAATATTCTTGTAATACTTTCTGAATATAATCTCCTTGTTTGTTACTGTGAGTCACTTTTGGTTTGTTTACTAAAACTCAAGAATCTATATATGTACAAACTCTCATAACAATT
Source organism: Neoturris breviconis (assembly GCA_032360805.1). Lineage (NCBI taxonomy): Eukaryota > Metazoa > Cnidaria > Hydrozoa > Anthoathecata > Pandeidae > Neoturris > Neoturris breviconis. The sequence continues at coordinate 3,334 of JAULBZ010004587.1, read as the reverse complement.
GTCAACAACTTGTCATGATATTTATAAATTTGAATTAATCACATATCATTACATAATAAGATGGTGTGGTCTGACGACAGACAATTTGTCATTTTCTTTTAACTGCAACTAATGGGGCTACAAAGTGGGCAAAAACTTGTTTAAAGTCCGCAATAAAGACACTAGAACAACGTCAAAAACAATGTTCTTAGCGTTGTTATTGCGGACTTTGAGCAATTTTTAGCCCACTAGGCCTACGCTTATTATTATTATTGTTATTTATTTATTTGTTTATTTATTTATGTACTTCTGTTTACATTTTTTCTCCATTTATATATTTTTGGCATCATTTAGAAAATCATACTTTGTTAATGTAAAATAGAAATCTCAACGCTTTAAGTTCCGAACGGATAACGATAAATATCCGGATAAATAAATTAATACCGTAGTACTACGGAAATCGTGAACGGCTACCCATTGCAACATGAGTAATAGACCGGAGAAGTCGTTCGCTAGCTTTATTAGACTGTAGCCGTAGTTTTACCAGAATCGGCAGAAACGGAACGAAATCAGGAAATCGGAACCGCGTAAATGCCGTTCGGGAAGTTCTAAAAACCTTGCGCCTCGCCTGTCATTCTGCCGCGCTTTGCGCTCTCCCCCTTAACCTTTCCTTTTCAGAGCGTATGAAAGGCCATGGCTATATAAGACAATCAGGAATTATCAATAACTCAGAACCGTGCGACTTCGTGACCCTGTCTTAACGGTACTAATCGCGCTTCGATATTTTGTTTTTTAGTTTGTTCCTGAAAATGGATAGGAGACTACTACTTGGGCAGAATGTTAAAGACGGCAATAACCATCACCAGGAATAGTTCTTTCGAGTTAATGAATAGTCGAGTTGTTCGAGTTGATGGGTTGCAATTTATTATGTACCTATTGTTGAGGACAACGATCTTAGTGGGTAGACACCTGTTCAAAGTCGGCAGTAAAGACGCTATATCAATGTCAAACGACGTTGATCTAGCGTCTTTACTGCGGACTTTGAACAAGATTTTGCTCACTGATATGCTTGTTTGAGCGAATTATATTATAAGGTATATATTTTTAGTAAATGTAAATAGATCTCTTCAATCAAACCAATTAAATTGCAATTACAGCAAATGATCTCAAAGCATATAATCTATTTCTATGTTTTGAGTCATGGAGGCAGATACCCCTGAAAATGCATACGAGACTACTACTTGGTCAGAATGTTAAAGACAGCAATAATTAGAACCATCAACCGGAATAGTTCATTCGAGTTAATGAATGGTCGAGTTGTTCGAGTTAATGGCTTGTTCTTTATTATGTACCTATTGTTAAGGACAACAATCTTAGTGGGTAGAAACTTGTTCAAAGTCCGCAGTAAAGACGCTAGATCAATGTCAAACGACACTGATTTTGCGTCTTTACTGCGGACTTATATTATAAGGTATATATTTTTAGTAAATGTAAATAGATCTCTTCAATTAGACCAATTAAATTGCACTCACAGTAAATGATCTTAAAGCATATAATCTATTTCTATGTTTTGAGTCATGGAGGCAGATACTTTATGAAAGACAGTTTTGTGGCTAGGTTTAATTAAACAAAAACTAGCTAAATTAATGGTGTGGTTGAAAGGAGAATTTTATGAGGAAATAGTCAACAATCCAATATATTAAATTTTCTTTGTGGTAAATGCACTATTCAATTGGATAATCCACAAGTGGCGAATTACGAGTTGGAAATCACGAGTTTCTAAATTGCAAGTTACGAGTTGGAAATCACGTGTACTAACTCGTGAAATGCAACTCGCGTTTTTAAACGCAATTCATGAATTGACGTTACAACTCTTGAGATTATGTACCAACCCGTGAATTTCAACTTGTAATCAGTAACTCGCATCTCATGGATTATATAATATACAATATATATAAAATCAACTTTTTTGTTAGGGTTAAATCAACTAAAATTAAATTCAATAAAATGAATCTGTGCAGAAGTGTGTTAGGTCAATGAGCTTGCAATGGATTGGTTTCTGTTTCTTCGGTACGAAAAAATGCATAGGAGACTACTACTTGGTCAGAATATTAAAGACAGCAATACTTAGAACCATCACCAGGAATATAGGTCGTTCGAGTTAATGAATTGTCGAGTTGTTCGAGTTAATGGCTTCACTTTATTATATACCTATTGTTAAGGACAACAATCTTAGTGGGTAGACACCTGTTCAAAGTCCGCAGTAAAGACGCTAGATCAACGTCAAACGACATTAATTTTGCGTCTTTACTGCAGACTTTGAACAATATTTTGCTCACTCATATGCTTGTTTGAGCGAATTATATGATAAGGTATATATTTTTGGTAAATGTAAATAGATCTTTTCAATTAGACCAATTAAATTGCAATCACAGTAAATGATCTCAAGCATAAAATCTATTTCTATGTTTTGAGTCATGGAGGCAGATACTTTATGAAAGACAGTTTTGTGGCTAGGTTTAATTAAAAAAAACGAGCTAAATTGATCGTGTGGTTGAAAGGATAATTTTATGAGGAAATAGTCAACAATCCAATATATTAAATTTTCTTTGTGGTGAATGCACTATTCAATTGGATAATCCACAAGTGGCGAATTACGAGTTGGAGATTACGAGTTTCTAAATTGCGAGTTACGAGTTAAAAATTACGTGTACTAACTCGTGAAATACAACTCGCGTTTTAAAACGCAATTCGTGAGTCGATGTAACAACTCTTGAGATTATGTACCAACCCGTGAATTTCAATTTGTAGTTAGTAACTCGCATCTAATGGATTATATAATATACAATATATATAAAATCAACTTTTTGTTAGGGTTAAATCAACTAAAATTGACAAGATTTAACAAAATAAATCTGTGCAGAAGTGTGTTAGGTCAATGAGCTTGCAATGGATTGGTTTCTTCGATACTAATCCTAATTGATTGTAATTTTCCCATCACTTATTTAGAATTTAATTTTTGCTAATTAAGGAGGCGGCGTTAAAAATTAAAAGATTATGCATTCGATAGACCAAATGATATCCCTGACAACATTAGATAAACGTCAAAACAAAGTTGATACAACATCGAAACAACGTGTTCCAAATAGATTATGCATTCGATAGACCAAATGGTATCCCTGACAACATTAGATAAACGTCAAAACAAAGTTGATACAACATCGAAACAACGTGTTCCAAATGGATATTGCATTTGATAGACCAAATGATATCCCTGGCAACATTAGATAAACGTCAAAACAAAGTTGATACAACATCGAAACAACGTGTTCCAAATAGATTATGCATTCGATAG
>JAULBZ010004586.1:0-14551 GCA_032360805.1 Neoturris breviconis | reverse complement strand
GATCAATTAAACGCATAGTCCCAGAAGTAGACGATATTGAAATCGCAGAACAAGTTGCAAAACAGCACTGAATTTTTTAATATTATTATTATTATTACTATTATTATTACTTTTACAAAAACGTAAAGCACACACAAACATTCAGTTGTAAAAAATGTTAATCCAGTGAACGGAGGTCTGGAAAATATATAGTTAAATACTCAGTTAAAAAAAAATAAAAAATATATTAAACACGGACCAGACAAAGTCTGTACTCGTCGTGTGATGACGATCCTATAAAGCTCCCTATTGAAGGTGGTGGCGGCGGGGGAGGGGGAAGAGAGTGAGTGAGAGAAATCTTAATATTTTATTGATAATTTATGTTCAGACCAATAAACCCAGCGCTGATAAATGTATTTTATTATAGTATATTACATTATAATAACAATAAAATATAAAATATACTATATATATATAAAAGGTGTTAAAATATTTGGCACATTTTTGATAGAAACAAAAAAGAAACTACAAAAATGTGCCAAATATTCTAACGCCTATTATGATATATTTTATTGTTATTATAATGTAATATATGCAGAAATAATCTTGAGAATGAGGTTGATCTAACCTCGTTTCAGGGCTATTTGTCTCTCTTTAGTAAATCGGATTTTCATGTCGACTTTTCGTATTTAATAGAGTTTATCAGTGCTGGGTTTTGTTCTGATGTAGAAACAGAACCTCGATTGCAACCAGTGAACAAATTGGAGGCCTTATTTGCGACGAAGCAAGACCAGAGATAAGAGTAAGAGGTATTTCACGAAATGGTCAAAACTCACATTATGATGTACGAATCACTAACACTGATAGTCGTTCTCAAGCTCACATGACAGTAGAAAACGTTATGAAAGAGCACGAAAATGAAAAGAAGCGACATTATAACAGACGTATTATGAACATTGAGCACGGTACTTTTACCACATTAGTTTTCTCCCTCCCGCGGTGGTATCGGTATTGAATGCTCAATGTTCCATAAGCACATTGCTAAAAAGATTTCTATTAAAACAGAGGAGCGTTATGAAAGATACTTTCCATGATTCAATGTAAATTATCCTTCTTGATACTCCGCTCGTGTTTGATGTGCATCAGAGGGAGTCGCTCGCATCATGTAATCAAAGAAATTGACGACTTTTGATATACCTTTTGATGCATCAAAATGTGATGCTTAGTTTATTTTTTTATAAGTGTTCTTTTCCAAAATGTTCCCAAAGTAGTCTTGCTCTTATCCCTGGTCTTGCTTCGTCGCCAATAAGGCCTCCAATTTGTTCACTTGGTGCAATCGAGGTTCTGTTTCTATATCAGAACAAAACCCAACGCTGATAATCTCTATCCGATTTACTAAAGAGATACAAATAGCCCTGGGAACGAGGTTGGATCAACCTCTTTCTCAAGATTATTTCTGCTTTTTGAAAAGCGGAAAGAAGCTCTGAGAATGAGGTTGGTTCACGATTGCAGAGCAAAAACTAAATTTTGTGAAATTAGTCGATATTTTGATTGGATTCTCGTAAACACTTCTTCAAACGACAAAAATGAAAATGAATTTGAGGTCCCTAAATTTCTCCTGACTAAGCAACAAATGCTATATGAAACTTTGATGATACTGTGTAATGTTCCATTTAAGCGCTTCCTCTGAAATAGGCAGCCCTATCCTTGAGCTGGAATATTAATAAGCGCCTCCCCCTCTAATAAGCGTCTTTCTTCCCCTCCCATTTGAAATGCGACAAAATATGTAAGTGCCCGTCGCTTATTGTACAATCTTGTAATTTCATTCTATATATTTTTCCTAATTAATTATATATATTCTTGTAGTTTTTTCGTCATATGCTAGATCGATGATGATACTGAATATGAAGAAATTGATCGACATTTATTTAGTGTTTTATGCCGCCATTTAGTACATGCAGTATACTAAGGGACCAACCAAAATTGTTCGAATTAACGAATGTTCGACTTAAGTGAGCTCTCAGTAAGTCGAACTTTGGGGGAAAATAAACATTAGTTCAAAAAGGCAAGAAGCCCTGGGAACAAGGTTGCATCAATCTTCCTTTCCCACCTTTTTTAAGGTTAGTTTTATCAGGAAGATGAAAAAGATCTCTTTGGTTTTATTTATTCATTTATTAGTTGAACCACTCTACCTCAGTGGGCAAAATGTTACAATAATTTTGCAAGTTCGACAAACTCTTTAAACTGGTGTACTAACAATCAGTTAGGGGGTCTAACCTATAGATTAGTAGTATTCAACAAAGAGTAGGTCTTCGCTTAACATGACCTCTTTACGATTAAAAAGTATTAACGCCGCTGGTTATCCTGGTGTGGTCGCCAGCTATAATCTATTCGTAATTAAATATCATGTATATCATAGGATTATGGTACATAGAGAGATAGTAATGTAATAATATTTATTTCCGTCAAAAAAGGGCAGAGCCTGTAGATGAGAGGACTTTTTTACAATATAGCATTTTGTTGTGTATAATTGATGGTGGTGTAGAAGATGCGTTCCCATTGCTTGTCCAATCTCTCTTTAAACGAATTAATTGAAGGAGCTTCAACGACGTACCTTGGGAGTGCATTACAATCATAGATCGTTCCTTGGAGGAATGAATTAGTCCTTACAAGTTTTGAGGCATGATGTTTGAACACCTTTTGAGGATGGTCATGCGTGTGTTCGAGTCTTTGCACTGTGAAGAAAAGACTGCGGTCAATTCTTACTAATCCATTCATGATCTTGAACATCAGAATCGTGTCCCCTTTCATGCGTTAGTAGACGAGCGATGGAAGTTCAAGTAAGGTTTATCGTAATGTTTATCTTTTAACTCCAAAATCAACTTTGTTGCCCTCCTTTGTACCGATTCAACTTTTCTTATATCTCCTGATAAAAGGTCGAACTAATGCTTTACATAATGTACAAATTGTAGTCTTATAGTCTTTTGCATTTTAAGACTTCTTTATGGCACCTAAGATTTGATGGCCTTTTTTAACTGCTGTTACTGTATGATTGTGAGACTTCAGGTCGTCAATAATCACGCCCAAATATTTTTCATTACGAGTCGTAATGTTGTTGTTGATTGTATGTATATTTTGGGTTGTTGTATCCGATGCATCACCTTACATTGGGGATTAAAAGGTAATTGCCAGTTTTTTGATCATTCTTCCAAATTTTGCGAGGTCCTTCTGCTTTGTTGTCCATACTATTACCAACAGTACCATATAACTTGCAATCATCTGCAAAAAGTTTACATATACTAAACTTTATCTAACATGGCATGTCATTTATAAAGATCATGAAAAGTAATGGACCTAATACCGAATCCTGTGGTATATCGCTTTTTACTTTGATTCACTTTGATCATTTTCTATCCACGTCAACACATTGAGTTTTACTGCTTAGAAAAGACTTTACCCAATTCAGGAGATCTCCTTTCATTCCGATACTTTCCAACTTCTGTAGGAGTCTTACGTGTGCCACGGAGTCAAATGCTTTTTCAAAATCTGTGTAAACTATATCAAATACGTTGCTATTCTCAATCATGCTAGTTTAATTTTCTAGAGAGAGTAACAACTGGGTGATGCAATCTCTCCCTGGTACAAATCTATGCTGACCATCATTTAACAGGTTATGTTTCATCTTGTACGCCATAATAGCATCTCTCACTATTGATTCCGTAATTTTAGATAAAACTGAAGTAAGACTTATAGGTCTATTAAAGTTTCCCGGGGGGGCTTCGAGACGCTTTTTTATGAATAGCGTTATTACGGCTTTACGCCAACTTTCAATCGAAAGTGGAACACATATATTATCAACGAGTTATTTTAAACAATATGGATGTAATGAATCATGACCAGGTGATTTATTCGGATTTAGGGATTCCAATTTTCCACGGACTATATCAGGTATAAAGAAAGTATAAAGTAAGAGCGTCAGGGATGTCGTTTATATCTTCGGAGAAAAATTCACTCAATGCTCTCGCTTCCTTTTGAGAGGATGTCGCATTTGTATTCTCATCAGGTTACGAAAGAGTAGGTATTGATAGTCTATTTTTCAATCGTGACTTATTTCAAAAAAACATTTAGGTAGTAAGTAGCCCATTGGCCGAAATTCCCGTGTAAGACTTGGAGAAGAGTAGCTATAAGATCGTAAGACCGATGGAGGCGTAATCCCATTGGACAAAAACCTACCCAAAGTCCGCATCAAAAACGTCAGAATAAGGCAGAAACGTTGTTTTAGCGACTTATTAGCGGACTCTGTACAAGTGTTCGCCCACTGGGTGTAAGAAATATTTCACGGTAGAATCACGGCCCGCGCGACCAACCACCCGAGAAAACGATCGTACACATATACGGTATTCCAAGCAGCCGCCGACACGCTCCATCCCGGTTCGTTTCTGCATTTCAAACATTTGAAAGTCCTGCATTTAAAACATTTGAAAGTTTAGGAGTTTGGTCTGCAGAATTATTAGTGCTGATAAAACTTGATTGGCCGAAGTTATTACTGGATCGAGCCGCGCGTTCACTTTAAAATCGTTACGAAGGACAACAAGTGGATTTTTTTCAGCAGTCGCAGTGGCAGTGTGTCTGCTCTGCTGTGAAAAGGTAAAGTGTTGGATTCATAAACTTAGGTAAACTGACGATTAAAAGGTTTGTACAACAGCTGACAAATACGTGGTACGTTTTAGACGCTCTATCACTGTTTGACTTATTCCAACGAAAGCAGCCAACGGAAGTGTTCTTAAAAATAGGTGTTCTGAAGAGGGTATACTGGCTGGGAATTAGACCTGTTCTTAGGTTCCAGAAAAAAAGGTACAGCGAATTGACCTGTTCTTTCACTATTGATTATCTCCTGGCTGGAAAAATGATCTGTTCTGAGCTGGCTGTCTCAGCTGGGAAATCGAAGAAGCTCTGGCTGGGAAAATGATCTGTTCTGAGCCGGCTGTCAGTGCTGTCATCAGCTGGGAGATCGAGAAGCTCTGGCTGGGAAAGTGATCTGTCTAGGCCAAGTCTTTTTTGCAGCGAGCTAGGAAATTGAGGTGTTCTTACAACAAAAAAGAAGCTACTGTTTTAGAAAAGTCCTACTAAGCTAGAAATACTAACTGTTCTTACACTTGATTCTTCTCTAGGAAAACGAGCTGTTTAAGATACACGAGTATGCTAGTAAAAATACTAAATTGGAGACCAGCTTCTTCTGTTTCCAAGTGTTTTAGACGCTTTATCACCACTGTCTGTTTGACTTATTCTTTGAGCCTAGGTCCTATTTGTGTTTAGGTTTAGGTGTATTGAGCTAAAATGCGCACAGAAGTTAAGGTTTTTGCTTTAGAGAGGGAATGGTTGCTCTTAGGATAAAACACCACACTTTTTAAAAACTGCAGACAGCTCAATTGCATATGCAGAGTTCCAAAAGGTAGATAATTCAAATCTGTTTTGAAAGGGGTGTAGTAGGTGTACACTCTTTAAACTGCTTGAAAAAGCTCGAAAATTGGTAGCCTAAGCCTGTAAGCAGTGTCTCTAGATATTAGAAAGTCACACTTTTTTAAATACTGCAGTAGTGACATTCTATACGTACGTGTTTCGAATAAGGAAGTCACTGCAGTTCCAAAAAGAGCGACGCTTATCTAGTTAGCTAGCTTTACATAAACGGAAGGACAACTTATCTCTAATGATTAAATTTAACTGGCTAGATTTTTGTATTTTTGCAATATCAGTTTTGATGTGTGGCAAACAGGCAAAAATATTTGAAGAAATGTTGGATGAAAGTTTAAACTCTAAACTTCCATCCAACATATCATCCAACAAATTTTCTATCCAACAGCATATACATGGTCAGTGGCACTTTATACCATGCCCAAATACTTTTTTTCTATCATTTCACCATCTAAAATTTGGAAGGCTAAGAAAAGTCTCCCCTGAGAGCATTGCTAAAACAGCCTTTACATGATTTCATTTTACCCGAAGTAAGATTTTTATAATTTCTGTCTCTAGTCATGTCTATTTGTTTACATGCTGAGGGTGTGTTGTGTGTTTGTGTGTTGATACGGAGATGCATACAGTATTGTATTTGGAGATGGAGCATCGAGGCTCTCAGCGGAATGATAATTGGAACCCTATGTTAAATTTCCTAATAAACTTTCTTATATATTTAAACATTATGGCTAAATATAGCAAAATCCGCAAAATTTCTTTCAATTTCTGTCAGTTGTCCTTAACGGTTTTTATATAAAAATGAATTTATTTTACTTTCAAATGTTGCCAGCCACTCTATATACTTTTGTATATTCTTTTCTGAATTAGCAAATTATCAATTGTGATATTGTCCCATTTATTATATAGGAATCTTTGTATTCCTTAGTGAACAAACTTCATTCACTCCATATATAAATATACTACAAAGATACTATGTCCATACAAATTTTTCAAGATGTTGAAAATATAGTTCCTGGATTTGGAAATGGAAAGAAGAATAAACGAGCAGATGGTTGTGTTACAAGACAAAATGTTCCTAAACCTAATAAACGACCTGCATTGGGTAATATCACAAATAATGTCCAACCGCGTGTCCAACCATCTCGTGCTGCCAAAGATAAACATAAGGTAAGTCAATTAAACGAAGCGCCTGCAGCATATTCATTTTGCGATAACTTTTTTCCTATTAATGTTCCGTATTGAAATTTGGTGACTTTTCCTAACTTTTAAGGATTTAGGATCAATGAATTTATTTTTTAATATTTACCTTGCAGGGCTTTCGATATTGGGAGAGTGATCACTCTCCCTCACGCAAACACTCCCACAAATTCATTTATTAGAGTTTGGGCAGAGTGACAAATCACTCTCCCATGAGTGGCAAATCACTCTCCCAGAAAGGGAGAGATTGGGAATAAAAATTCAAATCACTCGCCCCATTGCATATTCATTGCTTCGGGGAGAGTGATTTGTCACTCTGCCAGGTTTTTCTCAGTGAAAGGTCTGACCTTGTTAATAATGTATTTTGTTCTGTTACCAAAAAGGAAGGAAGAGCTGGTTTGTCTTATAGTTACATTTTAGGAGCAGGAACAAATTCCTCAAGCAGAAACTTTTTTTTGCACGTTTTGTGTTTTTTGTTCAGCAAGTTTGGGCAAAGTAGTTATTATGAAACACTCATTAACATCACCTGTTCAGTTTCCCAGCTGAAAACTATATAAAAACACATCCCTGCAGGTGATGTCTGGCAGTTATTTCAAGGCTTTTAATCATGATCAACTCGTACTTTACGTTGCCAAAATCTTTCTTCAGTTTCTTAAAATATAAAATGTACATTCATTTTGCATTCAGTAGTACCATACAAAATTTTAACTTTGGCCCTCAGTTGGAGAACTTATTGTGCTAATTTTTGCAACATTTTTAATCACTCTGTTCAATTTAGACCGTTCCAGGCAGAAACGCACAAAGCTTAAAGCAAGGATTCAAAATCCACGAAGATGTGTCTATATTTCAAAAGAAGGAGGCACCTGTTCCTGTATTCCACGAAGCATTGTCGATGAGAAAGGGTAAGAAATTAATTGTCGTGATTTTCAATTTTGACATTTAGGAGTGTGGTGTATAAATGATAAATAAATTAAATGATAAATCGATGTGTACAGTGATATTGTGTCTGTTTTTCACCACAAGTCTGAAATGCGAGGTGGAAAACGGGCATCCTTACCTAATGGGGTATGCTTATTCCCTGGGAGTATTAAGGAAATCCAAAATTAACGGTGCTAAAACTTTAAGGTTTTATGTGTTATGTTATATTAAATTTCCAGTATCAATACTTATTAAAAAAGCTGAATTGGTTGCAAGTCAAAACCAACACATTTGATTGTGTGTCTCCTAATCTGACAATGAATGTTATACCGACTCTTCATAGTTTTGTTCTTCTCATTCTAGGAGCCTTCTTTCCTCTGTAGACCACTATCATAAGATAAATGCTACCAACCATAGATTCTTGTAACGGCAATTATGGACTGAATAATAATCTGATAACAATTTTTAAATAATAAAATGATTGATAAAAGATAACCTTGAATTTAATGAAATATGATTTTAAAAGCATAAAATTGTCTTTGCAATTAACCTGTGTATAAAACAAGCTTTACTGTTGGTTAAATCAGCATTTGTCTCCAAGACAACTTAAATCTCTGTTTGATTCTGTTTGTTTTTAGATTCTCCTATGATTCTCTCTCCAATACCTAGTACAGACAGTTTTGAAGAGATCAAATCAGATGAAGTAGCAACAATTTTAGACATTGATTTGAATGCAGATATTACATTTGGGTTGCCTGAGTATGCTCAAGATATTCATAATTATCTCAAAAAAGCTGAGGTTAGATGTTATTATTTAATATTACGGAGCCATTTTCAGTATGAACCACTTGAATATGGCAGATCTTGCAAAATTATTTTTTGGAATTTGTCTGTAGGAATGTAATTTGCAGAATTTTGTGGTTGGTGATGCAATAGGACAAATTTGTGCGATTTTTCTTGCTTAAATCTTATGGTAGACCATTGGAAACATTGAAATTTGGCAATAATAAAAATTAAAGAATATATTTTTGTGACGACTCATAGGGCAAAATCATGAACATATATCCCTGCAAAAAGTTCTTCCTTTGTCAAAATATAAAAAGTTAAGGCTATCACATCAATTTACTTGGTTCTTACAGAAAATGTCTCTTTAAAAATTAATATTAACAATACTATTCACAATGCTATAACTTTCTTGTATTTTATAAACAATAATGGAGAAGAGAGTAAATAAAGTATTTTAAAAAGGAAATTGAAATTTATTTGGTCTGTTTTGTTTTTCTCTATGTCTAGTGTCTCTTTATTTAAAGATTATGTTTCCTTCAAGCGCTGCTGAAAAATATTCTGCATCTATATTATCTGACCAACTTATCATGGCTGTATATCATACATACATAACCTGTATATACATGCTCTACACATTTTCGACTTCCTGGTAGACTTCCAAGATATTTTATTCTATTATTTCTGTTATAGTTGAAATACAGAGCGAAACCACAATATATGAGAAAACAGGCGGATGTAAATGCAAGTATGAGATCAATATTAGTTGACTGGCTGGTCGAAGTTTCAGAAGAGTATAAATTAATGCCTCAAACTCTATATTTAGCAATAAACTATATTGACAGATTTTTATCTTGTATGTCAGTTTTAAGAGGCAAGTTACAATTGGTTGGCGCTGCTTGTATGTTGGTCGCTGCGTAAGTATTTTAAGTGCTTTAATATGAGACCATACAACTCCAAGATATTGACCATATGATATCACGAGTGGACGCTGTCCTGGAATGTTCCGGAATGAAAGTGTCCTGGATGTCCAATATAGGTCAATATATTTTTAGACATACATTGCTGTTATTGTTATTATTATAGTGTTTACGTGTTTATGTACTACTGATCTCTGAATTACTTAATTAATTTTGCTGATCTTGATACGTGAATTTGTCATTTCTTCATGTAAATTATATCAAATTTGTACCACATCGTTCGTTTACACTGAATGTAACTTTGGTCAAATATCCCTCTGGCACAGTGATTATTTGTTCTTATTTCAAACCATAATCACTAATACAATATAGTAATTTTGCGCTGCTGTAAATAACAAATCCAAGTAAAAAATGTCTGATTTCAGTCGCTGGAAGGTTCATCAAAAAGTAAATATTCTACCACAGTTAAAAAAGAAATGTTTTGTTCCACTTTTTAGCAAATTTGAAGAAATTTATCCTCCTGAAGTTTCTGAATTTGTATATATCACTGATGACACATACACTGCTAAACAGGTTAGTATTGTGAAAACTCTGAATATAGCTGAGCTTGCAAATCTGTGTAGTACTTTGCTACTTGCCAAACACAATAAAATTAGTTCCATGTGCTAACATTTTTTTTTTCTTTTAGGTACTGAGAATGGAACATCTTGTGCTAAAAACGTTATCATTTGACTTGAGTGTACCTACTTGTCGAGATTTCCTAAATAGGTATATACTGGCTGCTGGGGCAAAGGAAGAAAGTCAACTGCAGTACTTAGCACAGGTATAAACTTTAATATATTTTGTTATATTTTAATCTTTATTTTCAGATTCGGTATTGTTGAAAGTGTGGACTTTTTGTAAGGTTTCAACCACATTCATGAAATAATATAATTAATTTTAATTTCATTTAGTATATATGTGAACTATCGCTTGTCGATTATGAAACCACTTTGAAATATACTTCTTCAACCATTGCTGCTTCATCAGTCTGCATAGCTAATTACACTTTAAATAACACTCCATGGGTGAGTTAAGTATATATTTTGTCTGCTATTCTTTGCCCATTGAGCAAAAACTTATTAATAGTATGCAGTAAAGACGCTAGTCTTTACTTTGGAATTTGATAAAGTTTTAGCCCACGGGGTAGCTACTGGACTGATTGTGCGTGTGATGCATTTAAAAATTAATATATTGTAGAATTTTAAAAATACAACTACGTGAAAAGTTCATCTATATCAACTAAATGTCAACGTATATTGATGCGTTTATGCTATATTAATTTTCTTGATGCATAAGGACTAATTCTAGAAAGCTAATTATCTTGTCTTTATCTCCCATGCTGTAGTTTTCCACAAGCTAGCAGGTTAGGATTTTCTCTTACATAAGTGTTTTTAGAGTCATTGTGCTTATAGACTGTATACTTATAAAAAAGGTGTATCATTCATTTAATTGGTCAATTTCTGAAGGCTTGTCATTAGTTAGTCGTTAGATTTGTTATTACAAGCCAGGGTATAAAAATGTAAACAAGATAGAGCTCTACCTGATGTAAAGGGCTATGCTAAATGTAAACAAACCAAGGTATAAAAATGTAAACATTGCACCGTTCAATTCCTGGCAACATAAATCTGTAATGCCAACTGTGACGAAATTTAAAAAAATACATATTTTGACGAGATACGACGATGGAATTATCCGAAGATATGTGATGGACCTTATTTGTTCTATGAATATCGCAACCATATCAATAGTCAGGATTTTCAGCTAAAAAGGTCAGGATTTTGAGATTGGATTTGAGTGGCATACCTGATATAAAGCTTCTCACACTAATATTATGATGAAATTAAATTTAGACACCGACACTTGAATTCTATTCCGGTTACCAACTACAAGACATTCACAGCTGTGTTGTTGATCTTCATGAAATCTTTAAAAATGCTCCCGAGCATGCACAACAAGCTGTTCTTACCAAGTATAAATCACCAAAGTAAGTTTCCTTTTTTTCTCGTTTCGTTCGATGAGCGAATATCGCAATTTTTGGGTTTTATGAGGGGTTTTGAACACTATGAGCTGCATACCTTCCTTGATTTATAAGATCTCCCTATTCTTAACATAATGTTTTCACTGTGTAAACATAATCCATTTGTCTGTTATGAGACTGGTAAAATGGTTTGTTCTTGGTTCAGGTGTCCTGTGCAAAATTCACCTTATGGTGGGACGATAAAATGTTATTTATTCTTGTGTCATCCTTTTTTCTACGAAATCCTAGTCAAAAATAGGATGCACTTTTCAAAAGTTAAGTGGATTAACTTTTGGGAAGATTAAATTTTGAGAATTTTGGGTTGATTCACGAAAAATAGTAAAAATGTTAATTCGGGCATAAAACTGATAATGAAAAGGATCACCAGAAACATCAATTTTATTTGCGAAATTATATTTCCTCGCAATAATTTGGAAAACGTCCTATTCGCGAAAAGAAGTCCTCGCTAGTACCAAACACTATTAGGTTTTACGCGAAAATTAATAGACGCCTCATTTTTATGAATTTGCGAAAAGGACTTATACACTTCAGGTATATATGTTCATAAAGTTAAGGTGATTCTAGTCTACTCGCCTCGGTTCTTTGGTATTCGTTTGAACATCCGTGCGTATGCGATGTATTCTTGAAAATCCTGGGATTTTTTTAACTGGAAAAATGTGACGTTTGTGCATAGGCCGAGATAAATTGGTCTATTCACATATGCTAAAGATGATTTATAAACCATTGTTTTCTTAAATTTAGATTCGGCTGTGTTTCAAATCTATCACCACCTCAGAGCCCGCTAATATAATATGATGTATGATCTCAAGTTTTATCTTGCCTTTTTATAATATTTTATATCTTCATCTCGAAATACCATGTATATTAACTGTAAAGGTGGATCTCCACTAGGCGAATTCGAAGCCATTGTATTGGTTGAAAGTTGTGTTATTGGGTAATGTCACTTTCAACACATGGATGTCACTTTCAACCAATGTAGTGGCTTCATTTAGAATTTGCGCAAAATAATTCGCCTAGTGGAAATCCGTCTTATAGTCAGTTTAAAAAAATATAGCCCGTCTGGCATGAACGTTGCAAGTCTGAATATAACAGCTTGGCATTATCTGCCGAGGAGTGATTTTTGAGTATAGTATTTATCTCCAAAGCTACAAACTATGGTCAAAAATACTCCTCCACAGGTGATGTCCGGCAGTTATATTCAGGCTTGTACTGTCATACTGAGGGTTAGAAGGCTGATAAAAATACAGTACTAAAGGTGGATTTCTACTAAGCGAAAAATTCGCTGCAAAAGGCAAAGACATTCCATTAGTAGTGTGACGTCAATTTGTACCAATAGAACATCGTTTTTGCAACGAATTTTTCCCATTAGTAGAAATCAAGCTTAAAAAATAGCGGCGACAGATGAAGATATGGATTTATTTTATACTGCATTCACCTTCCTAGTCAGTTTTATTTGTATATCATTTTATTTAAAAGCTTTTAGCGAATTACTACTACTGTAAAAACTGTATTTGTGGGATGTATATATACATAATATCACTATCCTTTAGATTGTGTCAGACAGCATAAATTGATATGATTATAATTTATATTTTAAATTCTTTTAATGACCTGTATAAAAAGTTTTATCTTACGGATGTATTTTATAATACAAACGATCCAATACTAAGTTGCATCTCTCTCCCCTTGTCATCACTTTCTGGAAGAGAAATATGACCTTTGTCTTTGCCCGTTGCTCCTAATGTAGAAGAATGAGAATGGCATACTTGGAAAAAGTGGTTATAATCAATGGCCAACAAACCCTGCCTTTTCTTCCATATCTCCATCTATAATAGTACTTCGAATTCGATGTAAATGCCGGAATAAGCACATAATAAGCACACCTCTTGAGTACTAAAATACACTCATGACACTTTGATTGGTAGAAAGTAGTTTTAATCCAGGGTTAATCCTAGATTAGCGTTATCAAATTACTAAGCTATACCTAACGAAGATGAATCCTAAATACAGTTTTTACTGGTCAGTTCCGGTGTTTATGCTTGGTGCTCTAGACCCCCGCCCCCTGTTCATCAATCATGGGAAAACGTGTTCTCTTGATTAGGCTGTTGGGAACAAATTCGAACTTCCGATCACCTTGCTAGAAAAATTTTTTTTTGTCAAAGTTGAAATTCCAAATTTTTGCACGAATTTTCCTTTTTCCCAATTTTCCTTGGGGTTTGCATTGCTTTCCTAAAATTCGAAAATAGTCTCATAATTTATGTGAGGGGTTGTTTGACGTTGATTTTGGCATTTATGACAAAAAAAACAGTTTTCTTGAGTGTTTTTTGCCCGCTGCAATAAAATTTATCCAGGCCTAAATTTCAACATTTTGTAAATCACAAATTATCATTACTACGGTAATCAAAGAAAATAACCAAAATTTTTAGATTTTTGGCCCCAAAACGGATGATTAAATATTTTTCTAACCAGTTAGGGCCAATATTACGATCTAAAAACGTTATGCCATCGAATCGGGCAGTTTTCGCGAATGGCTGACCTTTGGACATTTCGCAAGAAGAAATCTTCGCGAATTGGCACGAAATTTCGCGAATTCGCGAAAATTACTTTCCGCAAAAATTACTTCCCTTAAGTTAGGCTGCAACAGAAGCAACAAAATTTGTCGAGTTGCAAAAAGTCGTCTGCTCAAAAAATCTATATGGACTTCTAGTGGTCATTTTCAGCATTTTCGTTTTCTTTGTGGTTTGTATTGCTTGCTAAAATTCGAAAATAGTCTCATGAGCGGGCATTTACGTTCTTTAGAGAGCGTTGCCGACCTAATTCCTTAGATGACGTTACCATGCTTATTCGAATCCGATTTTTTCTCAAAAAACCTTGCATTGTTCAGCAGTTCAGTTTTATATTTTTGTTATTTTCGGTTTCTGAACGCTAAGGTCTTGCATTTTAACCCGGAAACAAGTAAGATTGCCCCGAAATTAAGATTTTTAGGACACAAAAATTTGTGGAAATAATTTAAATCATGCTACAACTCTGCAATCCAAATTTCCAAATACCTTAACTCTATTCTGGCCGGGGAAGGGGGCACAAAGTGTATGTAAAAAAAAACGTTATTTCGACGTCAACTTTTTCGCATGACTTAATAAATGCAACACATAGGAGAGCACTTTGTGCAAAATTAAATAAGTTCTCTCTTCCTCTAGATATG
>JAULBZ010004585.1:0-14553 GCA_032360805.1 Neoturris breviconis | reverse complement strand
TAATAAGCGTGTCCAGGGTGGATTTTTTTTTCGTGAAGAATAAGCGTCCATGCCCGTCAATTAGAGTGTCGAGAGTAGGGACATACTTCAATAAACTGTCCCATTTCCTCTTTTACGTCATCAGGTTCTTCGGCTATTTCTTTCTTTGTTGAAATAATGCTTTCTTTTAATGTATTCACTTCTTTTTCTAAGTTGTCAATGTCAACTCTATTGAAGAAAACAATAGATACTTTAAATGAGAATATGATAAAAATGTTTAAACCCAAAGAGTAAGGTTGCCATATCAATTGAGTGGTTTCTCGTTAACATTCATTCAATTCCAAAACCGAGTATTGTACATCTATTGCAAAATAAAACATAGAATTAAGATTACTTTTCCAGTACAAGATAATCTCTAGAACTTCCATATTGTGTTTGTGAATTTTCATTACCTTACAGCTTCATCTAGTCTTGTCATTTCCTTAGGAAATTCTAGTAAAACCTTCTTTTTACTCTCTGCCATCTGAAAAATAATAATGTTAGTTAACTATTCATCAGATGCGTATCAAACAAATTTATTTGTTAAGTGGGAGGGGGTGGAATAAACGGCAAGACGGTGGCAAATTATATAGTTACTAAATAAACATGCTAACAATGATACTTTACTATCGCTAACTCTGGGGCTAAAACATATACAACATTGTATAAAACATTGACGTAAGTTCAGACTTTATATCATTGACATGGGAATAAGTGGTAAGAATTTTATTATATCGTTCAAAGGCAATGAATAAATTCTTTCATAGGTTATGCACATGTCATGATGAAGGATGTTGTTACCTGTGCTATGAAATGCATGAGAGTTAAACCCGCTTTATTCGCTTTAGTATTACTTATTTTTGACAAAGATTCAATCTTGAAACCTTCAGTATTACCGATATTCGACCCCTGAAAATAGAAAAGAGAAATCAACCAATTTTTGCTTAGCTATATCATTGTCACCATTCGCAACTAATTAGTCGATAATGTTTCATCCATTCGCCAATACGCGTGATCAATTCGCGTGAAGTGAAAACCTACTTTTACGCATAACACATGTTCTTGTTCTGTTCAACGGTTTCTTGCAGGTTCTTGTCTATGAAATCATTCTCTGCTGAGTTAGCTATCTTAAATACATCTTACACATACATCCAAGGAAATTCAATGCTTATAAGTACTCTGCCAGAGAGACGCAAGTGTCTGGATGTAGTAGGTATCAAACCTGGGTTATTGCAACGACAAACCGCTCTACCAACCCTTAAGGTAGATTTACATTATGCAAACATTTCGCGTTGCAAAACACGATGGGTGATGTCAATTTCTAGCAATGGAATGTCTTCCTTTAACTTTCGTGCGAAAATGTTCGCCTAGTGAAAATCCACCTTTATGCCATATGTAGCAACATTTGTGCTAATTACTTTTGTGTCCGAAAAGTGATAATAAATAATCTTACAAAATTCAGAAAGTTTCCAACTCTAAGGATAAGCATTAACATCTCTGGAAGCATATCATTACTCATTATATCTAAAGAACAAAAGGCATCGTACTTCTCGATATACCTAATAAACCATAGTCATACACGCATTTTTTTTTTATAAGAACAACGCTTATAAGAATGTAAGGCTTAAAATCGTCTAAGAATTATAAGAACATCGTAAGAACATTACGAGGCTTCATGTTCAGTACCAGTATTTATGAACACGAACAAATAGGAATAAAACATCGTTAGAGCACGGTAGGTTACTTTTGCAGGTCACCAGTCACTGTGGGTCAGTGCCAGTCACTATAAAAAATGAACTGTGTCAACTGCAGACTCGTAAAAGCGCTCCTTCGTTCTTGTTATATTTCTCATGTACGATTTCTGGGTTGATGCACCATTATGGATTCGCGATAAAAAATATTGCGGCTGAACTTTTGTACTCATATGTAGTCCGTAGTCCGCCTCAACTTTCTTCGTTTGCTACATGCACATTTTACAACGGCACCTTAGCAGAGTTGAGTTTTTGGAATCAACCTCCTAGCTACTTTTTGAAATGTGGAAGGAACCCTGATTTGGATTGACCGTTTCAGATTTTAATGAACTGACAATTATGTAGCTTCCGTAAGTTTGTTGGCTTGTCTAGACTGGGCTTTGGGTATATATGTTTTCTTGTTTAAAACACAGGGGAAAAAGAACAAGAAAAATGTACCTCTGAAGATTTTCTTACTGAAAAAAGTAAAAAAAAGTATCCTCATCGCCTTACTATTTTTATTGTATTTTGCCAACAACAACAAAAATATATATATATATTATATATTATTTTTAAGCCAATAATTTGGACATTTTAAGCAAACATATTTTATTATCGGATAGCTAATTTATTTACCTTGCCTCCTGAAATGGCGAGCCAACAACATGCGCGGCATCCATTGAAACGAGAAAATTCAAAGTTAAGTTTGCGTGGGGCAAAACAAAATATTAAAAATGGCGGAGGAGAGCATAAGTCTGTCATTTGCCCGAGAATTACCCTATATAAAAATTACACTGACCGGCACTGACCAGTAACCTGCAAAGTAACCCACCGTTTAGAGCAGATGACATGTATTTTTGAGACTTGAGAAAATAAATTTACAGTAGGTATGTATTACAACAGAAGGAGGAGCATAACGATAATATCGAATATCATGTTTGAATACATGTTCGTATCATGAAAAGGCTAAGTTACGTATGTATCAGGAACATAAGAACATATATAAGAAAAGGTTACATAATGTAACATTTTTAGAATACATAAGAACATTTTAGGGCTAGAAAAAAATAAGAACGCAAAGGCTAATCAGGGCTTTTAGGGGATCTAATAACTCGGGAAACAATGAACCACACCCCGATAACTTTCGAATTACTGCTCTGTTTTACTTGAAACTTGGTCATAAAAATTTGTCATCCTTTCATGCAGAATGTGAGTATCCAATCGCAGTACCCGTGAACACCTGACATGGAAGGCGAAAAAGAAGATTTACCTAGAACTTATTTTGCTATATTTGCTAATTACGAATCGTTTTTAACTATTACACAATAAAGCCGTTGTAATGCTTTGAAGACCAAAATAATACCGTATTTCAGAGGGCCGAAAGTGATCCTGGGTCCCTTTGGAGATAATTTTGGAAAAACTTTTTGGTCAGAAGTTTTCAAATGCAATAACGTGGAAAGTCATCAATTTTGGGCCTAATAGGATTAGCGGATCAGAAGTTATACGGAAATCTTGGAGGTTGTTGTACAAGTTACACCTGAATGGGAAATATCATTATTCAAACAATGCTTACCTTCTATAGCTTGTCTTGTGATTTGAACATCAGCTCCTAAACTATTTCTAAACGTAACCACTTGTTGTTGTAATATGAAACATTTTATTCGGAACTCGTAACTAAATAAAGGAGATATAGACTCATTACTATACGTATGTACTGAATCAACACCCTTGCTAATAACCATAGTAACGAAATACAGTGGCAATTATAGTTAGAAATATTTGTAAAGAAGGGACGTGCAAATATTTGAAATTATAACTTCGACAAAAAGCCTTACATTTTTATTTTAGCGAGATGAACGGAATGAAAAATCGAATTTGTTCTGATTGGCTTAGACTGCAAGAATCAAAATAATTTGTCGAGTTTATAAAAAGACCTAACATTCTAAGTCTTAAATCTACCCGATGAATTTCTTGTGGTGTACATTGCTCTTCAAAATTCACAAACTTGTCATAATTTATGATCTTGATTAGAATATGTTTCGAGACGTTAGGTACTAGGCTGCTAAGGACAGCAGAATTTGTCGAGTTTGCAAAAAAGACCTAAGATTCTCTTTATAAATCTTTAGAAACTTGACCTGGTCGTTTGTCGCATTTGAAATCTACCTGTGTATTTCTGTCTGCTCATTGATCACTGTAAGTTACTGGTTAACAGTCAGAAGTCCGAGAAACGTTTCCCAGCTTCATTATCAGGCGGGAAAGGATTGGAGGCAGGGTATCTGATATTTTCTGATGGATTATACATTAAGGCAGCCTTTACATGGACCCCTAAATGAGTTTCACCCAACTTAAACGAGCTTGCAATTTTCTTCGGTACGACGAAACCAATCAAATGCAAGCTCGTTGAGGGTGAAACTCATTTAGAGGTCTATGTAAAGACCGCCTAGTGGAAGGAAGAGAATTTCTTTAAAAAGTGAACCCGTATCTAAATAGAAATACCTTGAAACAGCCAATAACTCCATTAAAAACCTTTCAGCAGGACCAAGTTTTGTTTCGTCACCAGAAAATGTTTGTAAGTGTTCTATTTCGGATGGATCAGGTAACAATTTTTGCAAAACTTTTAGATGTTCATGCCCTATAGCTGCAGCATTTCTTTCTTTGATCCAAGTAATTACTTGATTCGAACCTCTAAAATTGGGAACAATGAATTGAGTATTTTTATCAATTACCTAATGATATTAAATTTTTTGGTCGTTCTATCGAAAGAAGTTCGCCGAGGCGTGCGGTATATATAGTACATCACTATATGTTATACGCTTTTAATATACTATTATATATATTATTTATTATGCTATATATGTTTATATTGGAACAGGAAACCATGTACTGTATGTATTTTATTTAGAAAAGTTAATACATGTTATATGTAATTAAAGGTGGTTTCCATCAACTGTCGTTTTAGATTTAAAATAAAGAAATACTAGACAATAGAAGAACACAAAGAAAAAGGATATTATTATTTAAAAACTACCTCTGTATTTCCTATTATATTTGTAATTCCCTTTGGGAATAACTATAAATTATAGAATAATTGACTTTATATAATATGACATATAATAAAACTTGTATATCCCTTAATCACGTCTAATAACATTTTGACATTCATATCACATTTTTAAAATTAAAATTAAAGAAAGAAGCAGTTTCCCAAAATCAAAATGGAGACTTCAATTCTTAAAATCTCCAAAAACTGAAGAGGAAGCTTATACAAAATGGCTGCCAAAAAAGATTTATGGCCAAAGTCTCACAGAAAAGTTATTTTTCAGAAACTTATTAAGTCTAAAAGTGATTCTGGTAAACCCTTGTAAACAGAGAAAACATTTTTAACTAAAATCATAAAAAATCAATTTGGTGAATGTGGTCAAAGTCTCAAAGTTATCTTTCCAAAATATTCTAAACGCAAGTGTGATTCTGGTCAAACCCTTATAAACATACACAACATTGTGGGCAAAACCTCCTAATATTCAGATTTGTGAAAAATTTTAGTCTCCACTGTTGAAAAAATATATCCTCCGCTAATACTCAGCAGTCCCGAGTCGACGAAATCGAAGAAAAAAAATGCAGCGCTCTCGTTATATTGCCTAAAATGCTGATACCAAATTCCAAGATGGTACCACGCCTTTTTGGTACAATAGACCGAAAACACAGTTTGGATCCTTTTTCCCAAACTCTGAACCGAGTGAAAGAAATCGAACTTTTCTGGGCGAGTCCTTCTCAAATATTGCCTCGCATACAGGTACCAAATTTCAAAATGGTAGCACTGAGGAAACACAGTTTATAAACAAAAACCAGGACGACAGGGCCGAGGTCGACGCGACCGCAATAAAGTCAGTTTACGTAAGGTCTTCCGTTTTTGTTCTCGAGAACAATAAAAATTGTATTTGTCTGTTTCATGACACTTACGTGGACTATCTACTAGTATTTATAGTTTGCGAATAATGGCAACACATCGAAATTTATACTTGCATGAGAATTAGCCTTTAGAAGACACCAACCTCCACAATTGAATTAGATTAAAAATAGACAAAACCAATAAATTAAATTCGGTATTTGACAAATATAATGGTTTGAATGAACGTATGCTGAAAATTATAATCAGTTCTTCGAAAGTGAGAATTTTGACTTTCAGTAAAAAAAAAATTGAAATTCTTTTCAGAACGACCTTTATTTCCTTTTATAGTTTCTTTTGTATTTTCGGCTTTTTATAACTTTTCATTAAAAGTGAAAATCCTTGTTTTGTTCTGGTGTAAACTACATGAAACGAACATCTTCGTACAAAACTACTGGAATATCTGAAAATTCCCAGCTATTCCCAGTTAACTATGCACAGGCTAGTGTCCCATAAATGTTCTAGAACAATAGAACGTATTGTTCTATGTTCTAAAAACAAAAATATGTTCTAAAAACAAAAATCTCAGAATGGACAGCAGCGTCCATCCCAAAATAAAGCAATATTTTCTACTTCGTTTCCTGAAGAAAATCAATAGTTTCTTTAATCTAGACAGAGTTATTTGGAGAAGGTTTCTCACCTGCTTATATATGGTCAGACAATAAAAACTGTTAACAAAGGAGAATGGTTGAAAAGACGTACTAGAAAAACAGTCCTTACAGGTGCAAGGTTAAAGTCTGAACTTACCCTTTAAACGGCCGCATGAACAGGTTGATGTTGAGACTTCGTTTAGACTCAAGTAAGAAGACCTATAAGAATAAATAGACCAACAATCTATTGTATTTCTTAATATCCTTTTCCACATAAATGCAGTAATGGAATTGTAAAAAAGCTGGCAGGCAATCAATTTGACGCAATATAAGTCTACGTACACTTTTGTGCTCTTTCATTTCGGCCACTGCTGTTTGAGAAAACAAATCTTCTTCTGCTGCATAATCAGGTTTTATCGAATTATCAGCTAACTCAGCAACTTTGTTCCAAATACTGCTTTTATTTCGTTGCAAAGTCTGAGGAGGTATCTTACTCCATTGTAATTTCTTCATTTGATGTTTTGGTGTAACAGTTGGAAATGTCGGAGGTGGAGGCCCATCAGTGACTGTTTTAGAACCAATTAAACAAGGCGGTGGTGGTGGTGGGGGAGGGGCTGGTGCAGGTGGTGCAGGTGCTGGTGCTGGTTTCTCTTCTATAACAGATGGTGGAACTCCATCAATTTCATCCATTGGTGTATTCTCAGTTTCCACCTTATCAGTTTGTATTTCTTTGTGTAACTTTTGTAATCCTGTCTTCATATCTTCAGCATCTGTCTGTGTATTCTTATTATCAATTAGCTCATAGTTTTTACTCAATCTTTGAACAGCTTTTTCTGCTCTTTGTTTCAATAAGTTTGTTTGTAATTCATCGTTAACTAATACGCTTCTTACAATAACATCTTCTATAGTTTGCCATACCATATCATGATAATCATTCTCCATATCAATCATCAGCAAACTCTGCATGATGTTCAACAAATTGTTAGCAGCTGGTTTATTGGCTACCTATGACAAGGTTTTATTATATAATTTACTGACATCTTACGCACCCAACTACTATTTTCTTTTTTTGTAAATTTGAAGACCTCGCGGTTAAAATAAAGAATGATCACAAGTGGTAAATTAAAAATGCTATATTGAAACAAACCCGCCAAACCAAGCAAATGTTCATGAACTTATTATATATACAATGCTACCATGTTTAATGTTGAAACTGTGTATGTATACATTAGAAAACAGCACAACGTCATCTTCTCAAATACAGGTCGTCCAGACGATCAGCAATGTCGTATTGAACTTGTTAGAAAATTATTACCATGCCCCTGTTAGTCAACAAAGACAATCATAAAGATTTAAGGTAAGATCACCCAAAGCAGTTTGAATTCACCAAACACTGAATATATGCTGTATACCGGTCAAACGCTGAGACTAAATATCAAAACGGTAGACCACCAAGAACATGGCCTAACAAAAGGTAGGACGTCAGTACCACCGATGAAAACCATAACCCGTCCAAACTTTGTCAGTCAGGATGAAAACAATAACTTATCCAAACTTTGTCAGTCAGGATGAAAACAATAACTTATCCAAACTTTGTCAGTCAGAATGAAAACAATAACTTATCCAAACTTTGTCAGTCATGATGGAAACAATAACTTATCCAAACTTTGTCAGTCAGGATGAAAACAATAACTTATCCAAACTTTGTCAGTCAGGATGGAAACAGTTATCCGTTAAGGTTGATTTCCACTACGCAAAATATTTCCCCATGTAAGCTAAAAGAAGACATTCCGTTGATAGAAATTGACGTCAAAAATCATGCGAGGTTGTGGATTTCTACCAGTGGAACGTCTCCTTTTGGTCTTCACAACGAATTTTTCGCCTAGTGGAAATCAAGTTTAACTGATTTCCAATTAATTAGTTTCTCCTTTCTAAGGAATAACAATTTTTAACATTTTTCTTGCTCTACCTTGCAGTTTTTCCGAAAGCACCAATCTTGAGGATTTTAACCCTTTATTATAAGTGTGACAATTAAATTATAATTAGAGTGCCCTTGGTACAAAAGGGAAAATTGGGTAGCTATTAGTGTAATTGAAAGAAAGAGGGCCACAAAGTCTGATGATAATTCAATTCAAATTACTCAAAAACCTGCATGCGACATGCTGCCAACATGATTTTATGTATCTGTTCGAGGACCATTTATTAAAATCATCTTACTTTCTGCTAGTACGTATCCCATAAAACTTATCCAATATAATACGTTACCATTTTATTGAATTATTTCATATCCACGTAATTTATTGTTATCCGATAGTGCAGAGAGTCCTATTGTCAGAAGTTCAGTCAAAACAGGATGAGTTAGCAACTACCAGTGATGTTCTGAGTATGATATATGGAAGAACGGATGAAAGGCGGGGAAAAGCAATGTGATAACAAATACACACAACATAATGGTAGAAACAGAAACCTATTTAATCAAAGGCTTCATGCATACGAACATGATACGCAAATGTTACCTGGTTAAACACGGCTCGAAAAACTTGTTGATGATCATTTAAATCTAAGCCATCAGATGTGACCATCATTTCATCATCTTGCTGTTTCTGTTCATCAAATACATTTATTTGAACAAATAATCCATCCTCGTCTTCATATCTAAGAAATAACGCAAATAGAATTTGTTAGTCAGGCGTTTTTCTATTTATAGGATTTAACGAGAGACAGATTTTAGAGAATTAGATTGTTGAAATTAGTGTAGCGTGTAGTACAGTGTAGTATTGAAGTGTTGAAATTAGTGTGTAGTATGTACTTTTTAAATTTGAATAGGAAAACCTTATTTTGAAAAAAGAATACATGAATTATTAATTTACTAAGTATTATGATAATTCATACGCACTGCTTCTTATGTTTTTATAAATTTGTGTTATCTCTGGGAGCAATTAAATATCTACAGTCAATGAATAATCCAATTAGCAAATATATATTGGAAATTCTTTGTTGGAAAAGGTTAGATCATTAATAACGCAAATCTAGTTCGTGAAACAAAACCAATTTTCACACATATCAATAACGAACTCAACATTCCTACCTTAAACTTGTTAGCAGGTCTAGCAGTCCCAAACCTATACGAAATATTAATTATTAATTAGAAACGTGATTGCACTTGCACCATCTTTTATAAGAAACGGCTTTATAAGAAACAGTTCTGAATTTAGGTCAAAAAATAAGAAACACAGAACTGAAATTTGCAAACGGTAAGAAACAACCATATATTTGTTTCGAATTTTTAAAACAAACGTGTAATTATGTAAACGAATCATTTCATTTTGTATCTTTTGTTAAAATTTTATGTTTTTTAGCGGTAGCTACATACAGTTTTCACTTCGATAATTTAAGAAACAAATAAGAAAATTGAGTTCGAAAACTTTGGTAAATAATAAGAAGCTCTAGTTCTGGCTGAAATCCTATCACGTGCTCATATCACGTGAAAGAGTAGCTAATATCACGTGAAAGAGTAGCTACTAGTTCAATGCTCAGATGGTTGTTATGTTCGTACGAGAAAATAGCTAACTGCAAATCAATGAAACAATGATGTTTTATTATTGTCCCCCACCTATTTCTCAACAATAAAATAGAGTGGCCGAAATCGCTAAGGAAGAGGGAATTTTGAGCACAACTTAAGGCTTTGTAGCAGGAAAATTGACTCCTCCGTCGTGATTATTTGCTCTTATTTTGATCAATGACATACATTTATCATTAGATCGTTTGTAGCGTAAGTCAAGAAACCGGTAAAATAGTTACATAAAAATAGTTTTAAAAATGAGACAAGAAACTCGCATGTTCAAGGAATCAAGTAAGTAGGTTATGACGTCAATTTCTACAAATTGATTTCTTCTTTTTTTGGCATTCGCAGCGACTTTTGGCCTAGTGGAAATCAACTAGTGCCAACCACAGTCGGTGGTAACCCAAATACTCCTATTTTGTTAGCTTTTATCATTAAGGTATTGATAACGCCACTCTTTTCAAAATTCAAGTTGATTTCTTACTCTAGCATGCTGGTACTTATCTTACGTTGGAATGTATTATTCTAACTGTAAAAATAATTGATTGCTGAAGGGGAATATACTTTGCAGTGGAATGCCGGATGGAGTGGTGGAAATTCTTCCAAATTATTTAGCAAGGGGGGGTAGAAGGTAGAATAAGCGGGGCGGGGTTGGCAGATTTCTAAAGTTACTAATTAAGCATGATGATAACTATGATACTATATTATCGCTAACTCCTGGGTTTGTGTAGCAGGTAGTTTGTTAAGGACTACTTGGTTTTCGCGAGTTGACTGTGTTATGTTAACAATGATTTCCAAAAGGTAAATAAGCGGAGGGTGGTTGGAATAAGAGAGGGGGATGGAAAATGTTCCAATATTTAATAAGCTTCCCCTCCCGCTTATTCGATACTGCGAAGTAATTTCATAAAGTAACTTTGTACTTTCACAAATGTTTCGGTGTATCTATGATGATCTACAATAAGTACAATAGATACAATGGGTACAATAGATACAATGGGTACAATAGATACAATAGATACAATAGATACAATAAATACAATAGATACAATGGATACAGTGGATACAATAGATACAGTGGATAAAGTTATAAAAAACGCAATAATTTTCATACCAATAAATTCGTTTCGGAAACTCCTTCTTTCTTTATAGTCAATCGTTGACATCAAAATGGCGTTTATAAATGCAACAATAGTTGTTTTATACGCCAATAACTCAGCATTCTTAAACTCATTTATAATGATACTAAATCTGTAACGTTGACTTTTTTCGTTCTATTAGAAAATATCAACGTACAAGATACTGCAGAGAAGACAGCTAAGTCAACGATCTTGAAATAGATTGGTTTCTTTATACCAGGTGAAACCAATCAATTACAAGCTCGTTGTTATGACATCATCCTTTGCTTTTTAAGTTTTAGTTACTTTTCAATCTATTAAAGATCAAAAGCTACAACAGCTCGCAACTAAACTTTTAGATGGTCCATATGAGTATTCTCCCCAAATTTATGTCAGTGCAATGATATATACAAAATACAAAACGAATGCCATTAAAGATTCATGATAAAACAATTATACTTCTCCTTTATGATTAGGGTAGACAAAACTGAATGTGGTCGAAGTCTAAGATATTCCGAGACTCCACTTCTCTCCTTCCGATTTGGTTATAAAGTTTTGCTAAATGTGATCAGAATTCTTCACTTAAAACTCCGTTTTTCGCCAATACTGCAATATTTCATATAAATTCTTGAGGCAAAATGACATTTGTGCAAAAATGCGGAATTTCAACTTACATCAAAAGCCCTAAAATTGATTAGCAAGACAAACGGCACGAAAATTCGAATTTGTTCTAAGAATTTGGGTACAAAGCTGCTAGGAACAAAAGATGTTGAGTTTCCAAAAAGACCCAAGATCATAATCTCTTCTCGATAAATCTCTAGGGACTTCTTTTTTCCCGCTTTTAGGTTATAATTGTGGTGTGTATTATTTGCCTAAATTCATAAAATGTCTCATAATATGTCTTATAATTTATGTACAGGGTTGCAGATCCCAAAAATGAATTGGCGGCAGTAGTATCGTAATATTGCTTAGAACGCCAATACCAAACTTCAGGATGGTACCACTCCTTTTCGGTCTATTGAACTGAAATCGCAATTTGGACCCTTTTTGCTCGAAACTCGGACCCGAGTGGACGTATTACGGAATCTCACTTCAAATGCTGGTATCAAATTTCAGAATGACAAGGTGATAATAATCACTCAACTTTCGTTTTGCTAAAAACTGGTTAATCTATCCCACTAGAGTCTTAAGATGTGAATCCGTCGAGTTCATCTGCCATCGGATTAACCTATCTCTTTGGCTTTAAAGAGCGTTGCTGGAGGAACGAACAAGCACAGGTAGATATCCAAATTTAAGAAATTTACTTACTTTAAAATATTTGAGCGATGAAAATGCAAGTTCATAACCACGCTGGCTATATAAACAAATTGCCGATAACATTTCAAATACTTGTTTCTTTACCATTGTATTTCCAGTATCAAGTGCTAAAAGCAAAAAGATGCAAACTATTAATTCAAGGAAATTAATAAATATTTAAAACCACTGAATAGTTTGGTCCAAAACTTTCTACGCAGCTAGTAAACTACTCGTACCCTTTGACTGTAGCCGAACTTTATTTAGGACTTTTTTGGTACAATTCGTATCTTCGTGACGTCACAGAAAACAAGAATAAGGAATAATTCTAGATATAATATTTAAACATTCTAATGTTCTAATTCCACGGGCCCAAGACATCTTGGTGCAGTAATTCGTAGTCTCAATTACAAAAACAAATTTGTCAGCGAAAAAATCAATACCATGAAGTTTGCTTTTGAAATTGAACCTCAAGCCGCATATAGTGCATTTATTTAAAACCAAATTAAATTATTTAATTCGAACAATACCAGATATTTCAACCTTTTGAAGAAATAATACGAAATGGATCGAATGTGATATAGAATTCTCGCGTCGTTACAAAAGATCTAACAAAAGCAATTTACGAACAAAATAACGACCACGAAACAAATCAAATAGAAAAAAAGAAAAATATTGAAACACTAAGTGAAATTAGAAACCAATTAAGTGAAAAACTACAAAGAGTAAATGGTATTTGCAAAGAAAAAGGCGCTTTAAATTGGTTGACTGTTTTACCTCTGTCTGATCACGATTTTGATTTAATCAACCAACAGTTTTGGAATGCAATTAGAATAAGATATGGCTGGCCAATTCCAAATTTACCATCTCATTGTGCATGTGGCTCAAAATTTAACTTGCAACATTGTATGTGCTGTAAAAAAGGTGGATTCATTATATTGCATCATAACAACGTCCGCAATCTTACCGCAAGTATGTTAAAAGAAGTATGCACTGATGTTGCAATTGAGCCTCCACTAATCGAACTTACAGGTGTAATATTTCAATTAAAATCTACGAAAACTGGTGATGAAGCTAGAACGGATATATGTGCTCGCAGAGTTTAGATAAAGGGACAACAAGCATTTTTTGATGTAAGGGTCTTTGACCCAAACGCTTTACGATACTTTAACCAATCAATGCAGCAACGAAAATGAAAAGAAACAAAACTACAACGAACGAATTATCAATTTCGACAATGGAAATTTCACACCACTACTTTTTTCGTTACACGGCGGTATGAGTGGAAAATGTAAAACCTTTTACGGCCGACTCGCAGATATGATTGCTGAAAATAGAAAAACACCTCCATCAATCACATTCATTCAGCTGGATTCGAACCAAAATCTGTTTTGCGTTACTACGAGCTAGTTTCTCGTAGTATATATAGAAGCGTTTCTAATATTGGCAACGACTTGACCAACAAAATTCAAAAATTTAATTTATTTAATTTATTTATTCTTTCGAACTTCATCAGCAGCATCTAGCTGCAATCTCTTTCTAAAAACGAGCGTTGAGTTATTGTAATGAGTGTGACGGATTTTTTCAATATCGATGTAGCTGAATTGTTTTATCCAGTAAACGGTTGCGTCTGGAAATTATAGTTCGTTGTGTAATAAAAAAGAATAATTCTAGAAGCAATCGGCGAATAGTATAGCAAGCTTCCGACTTTCACGCTGCACGTATTTGGTAGGCAAATTACGAGTTTTTCGCATTGTTTATTTTGTCCAAGATATGACTAAAAAACCATATTAATGTGTTGCAGGTATTTTTGGAGTTCAAATGTTCTATTCGGGAAAAGCTTGCTTACGAAAAGGTGTAGCTATATAAAAAGTAGATTATATCTCTGCGCACTTGCTGCAAGATATACAGGTGTCCTTTCGTGCAAAGAATTCTATCCGCTAATCAGAACTATCCACTAATTGGAGCTTCTATTAGGATTAATTAAGAAAATGACTGGCGCAGAGACCATTTCCGTTAATTGGAGCTGATCGCAAATTAGAGTGTCCGTTAACTAGAACGTTGACTGTGTAGCCCATCCAATCTTTGTTTGGTGGACTAAAAATGAATAATCAGTAGTATGCTCAAGGCAATTAAGGCGGGTCAAAGACCTTGCATCGCCATTTTTTATTTCCAGGCAATGTGTTATGGTTTTTCAGAAGGGTATTTCGATGGGTATTACGTATCAATCGAGTCTATTGGTTTTTGAACATACAAAATGGCGTAAACAGCGTTTTAGTAAAATCCGGGGGTACAAATA
>JAULBZ010004584.1:0-14554 GCA_032360805.1 Neoturris breviconis | reverse complement strand
TTACAGGATTCCTCTCTTCATAACCTCCTGATATTCACAATTCTATCGCAGATATTCTCCTGTAATATTTGTGTTTAAGGGGGTTACATTACCAACATATAAGAAAATTAAATTTAATATTTTTGCTAATTCCACCCCCCAAAAATAAAAAAAGAAGTAAAGGATGACTGTTAGTATATTGAAAATACGGGTGACCGATAGGAAAGGGTTAATATGTTATGATGTATTAAGATAAGATATATGCTTCTTTCTCGTGAACAATTTTACGTTACACGATAAAGTAGTCGATCGAAATTTTTTAAATTTTCCGCAGAACTGCAGTAATCTTCTTTAGTAAAGTGTCTGTTTTATCATTTTATTACCGAACTGAAGTCTTCCATTGAATTATTTTTATTTCGAGCACATGTTTAGCAATTTCCCAGTGAGCAAAAACATGTTCAAAGTCAGCTGTAAAGACGCTAGAACAACGTTTTTTGCTCACTAGGCTTTATTATAAAATGATATATGAGTATATCCCCACTGATGTTTTTATATTATCAAAGAAACAGTATAGGTTGGCTGAGCCTCAATGTTTTGCTTTTTTTGTTTTTTGTTTGATGAAATCGAAGGTTACTTTTCTCCGAGCTATATCTTGTGTTGTTTTTATTTATACTCTTATTTTTACACTATAAAAGAATAATTTTTGCCTTTGTCAATATTCCATATTGTTCTTAATTTGTTCTTATTTTTAAGCCTTGAACCTCGGGATTCTTATAAAGTATATTCTTATATAAAAAAGTGTAGTTACGATTTAGTGGAGTAAACAATCACTGTCATCATTCGGAATGAATTGCATACCGGATAAGCCTTGCGTTCACACTATTCTTCGTCTATCCGATATGCTCAGCGGAATAATTTTGTTTCGCTTGTTGTGGTGAAATGCAATCATTCAGGCATAGTTTTTGATTAGGTGTTCACACTTGAAACGGAATGAGGTCGTTCCGAAATAGTTTCTATCCGACAAGTGTGAACACAGTCTAAAACATTACTCTGCCACAGTGACTATTATTTCGAGTATCGTATTGACAATCCGAATTAATGAATGGTTTTTTGTAACTTTATCCTAAATCCAGTAGGCAAAAACTTGTTCAAAGTCCGCAGTAAAGACGCTGTTCTAGCGTCTTTACTGCGGACTTTAAACAAGTTTTTTGTCCACTGGGAAGCTCAATATGGCGATATAGTGTATATGAAAAGAAGGGATGGAGGTACACCTTAGTCAAACGACAAACCAACTTAGAACAGTGCTTATTATAAGAGCATATAAATAATGGGTGTGGAGGAGAGATTTTTGAGCATAGCTTTAGGCTATAATGCTAGAAGTTATATACTCAAAGATCACTCCTCCACAGTGATTATTTGTTCTCATTTTAAATACTGATAGAGTCATCATTTGAAGAAGGTATACCTAGGGTGTAATTCATTATAATGTTAATGTTTTAAACTGAAGTATTGATATTACTGAAATAAATAATCCCAATGGACAAATACTTGTTCAAAGTCCGCATTACAGAACCTAGAACAACGTCGAAAGACTTTGCATTAACGTCTTTACTGAGGACTTTGAACAAATGTTTGCCCACTGGGATATACATATATGTATGTAAACAAAATATATTCTTTGTATATAGCAGCATCAATATGTCAATGAAGTATATCTCGTGTATTTTGATGAATGTGCGTTGTCCATGTGTATGATTTGTATCTTCAATTCAAACATTTTTATCGACAAATATTTTCATATTCTATAATTATATATCCGTGACTTATTTACCACATGAGCATGGTGGTGGAGCACAAGAGCACATTGGTGGTGGTGGAGGTGGTGGAGGTGGAGCACAAGCTGGGGCAGGTGCTGGGCATACTTTCATACAATGATGTAAGCAGACTGGTGGTGGTGGTGGGGCTGGTGGAGCTGGTGCACCAGGTGGTCCTGGTGGTCCTGGTGGTCCTGGAGCTCCTGGAGTTCCTGGTCCACCGGGTGGTCCTGGTGGTCCTGGATTTCCTGGTCCTCCTGGTCCTCCAGCTGGTCCCATTGGACCTGGTGCTCCTGGTGGTCCTGGTGGTGGGGGAGGTGGTGCACAACCACAAGGGGCTGGAGGTGGAGCACATGCACATGGTGCAGCTGCAGGTGGAAGTTGTATAACTGAAGGAGGAAGTTCTTGGCAAGCACATGGAGGTGCGGAGCAACTGCATGGTGATCTTTTATTGACTGAGTCTATAAAATAAACGCCGTGGTAGTTAAATATTTCATATAGAGCCAACACACGCAAAATATTTGCGATAAAGCGTTAAATAGACCTATTCACAAATTCATGAAAACAAAGTGTTGGCTGCTCAAAGTGGACGCCTAGTTTTTATCTATTTGTGAATAGGTCTATTAAAGTCTGCATAAGAATACGAATCACCGAATCACCGAAACAACAATCTTAAAATTCACAACGTCATGCTTGTCATAAAGCCAATCAACTTCCGCATTAACAAATTGGGCAGTTAAATTGCTTCCAAATATCGCACGGTGTCATTAAATGTAAACACATTTTGGTTATGCTCATCCATAAAATTTTCCAAGCCGTAGTCAGAACCTCTGAATTTTTTTTCATATCAATATGATTTTAGAATGTGATTTTTATCGCAGCAATAGCGAGAAAGATCACTGAATACGGGTTGTGCATTATACCAAATATAATATAGAATAGTCCTTTACAAAACAATGAAAACAAGTCGTTCGTTGCTTACAGTAGAACTTAATGCAATAACTTCCTCTTTGCGCAGTAACTGAAAGTCATTGCACAAAATGAAGTTATTGCATTGTAACAAGTTCTACCGTGAGCAACAAACACTTTGTTTTCACTGTTTTATGTAAAGGTCTATTACTCGCGAAGACATGTAGCACAAAATTCGATAGCTTTCATGCTACAAGTTATTAGTTCTTATCTTTATCTATCTTTCTACTCTAGGTTATATTCAAGACAAAACAAGTTGAATACAACAACACGCTACACTTGACATCAAATTATATTATTTATATCACTACCTAGCTGGCAAAACCTTGTTCAAAGTCCACAGTAAAGACGTTGTGAACGGTATAGCGCGGCGTATTTACTGCTGACTTTGAACAAGTTCTTGCCTACCGGGTTATTGCTTCTTCTGAAACAAGCACTCAAAATTAGAAAACAAATATCATAATGGTAACATTCATATGTCTGTTTGTTCAGAAATTAGTCTATAAGTTTTACAGCCCTTGTTTTGAAGAGCTCCTATTTGAAACGCTTTCTTTAAATTTTGGAAAGCAACGATATTCTATAACATAATCCGAATATAGCCAGTTTCTCCTCGTACATCCTTTAAAAACAAAGCGCTGTAAAATGAACTAACGAGGCCTGTTATACCAGTAAATAGGGGCTAAAAAGTCGATGTGAATTATGAAAGTATGTTTTTGAAAATCAAAAAAACTTTAGTACACACATCACTATATCTATATATATATATCAATATATGTTTCTAACAGCACACGATGGGGTGAGTCATCATTTTGTGTATATATGCGTGCGAGTGTGTGTTGATGGTGTGTTTGCGAGTCTTCTATCCCAATGTTCTTTCTTCTAAATAATCTGATCTACCTTGTAACTTATTTACCACAACTGCATGGTGGCGGGGCACATGCGCACATTGGTGGTGGAGGTGGTGGTGGTGGTGGAGGAGGTGGTGGTGGTGGTGGTGGAGGTGGTGGTGGAGGAGGTGGTGGTGGTGGAGGAGGAGGTGGTGCAGCACAAGCTGGAGCAGGTGCAGGACATATTTTCATACAGTGATGTAAGCAAACTGGTGGTGGTGGAGGGGCTGGTGGAGCTGGGGCTCCGGGTGGTCCAGGTGGTCCAGCTGGTCCTGGCGCTCCTGGACCTCCTGGATTTCCTGGACCTCCTGGTGGACCTGGTGGTCCTGGTGCTCCAGGTCCTCCTGGTGCTCCTGGACCTCCTGGTGGACCCGGTGGTCCTGGCATTGGGGCACCACATGAGGGCATACCACAACCTGCTGGAGCGGATGGGATAGTAATCACTTGGGGAGGAAGTTCCTGTACGCCGCAACCACCGCATGGAGGTGCACCACAGTCACATGGTGATCTTTTACTGCCTGTTTTATCCTCTATAAGAAATAAAATTCCTCTGAATATTATCACACAGAAATAATTCTAACTAAATTTATTTTGCAGCTGTATTCTAAACAGCGCACTACGAATTAATAGTTTAAAAATGTTACTTCATTCTAAATAGAGCGCTAGAGAAGGTGCGCATTCCTTTATCCCACATTAGAGATTAGGGAAAAAATAAAATGCTTCTAAATAAATTAAAAGAGTGTTTGATCAAGAGAGTTATGCTTGTTGTGAATGATTTTGCAATTATCTTTTTGCCGATGGTGATTGCTAAAAAGTACGAAAAAACTAATTTGCTTGAAACCTTGTTCGAATGCTCTCGTGACATGCGTATCAAGAACCTATTAGAAATCGTTTTCAGGGGCTTTGTCCCTATGTACGAATGGGCAGTGTGTACAAGTGAAAATGTATTAATTAAAAAATTGACCATATATAATTACAGTTTTATACTTTATATAATTATAAACCTGACTGTGTATGTGTGTGTAATGATGGTGATTTGCATTTCTTCGACTGAAAATCTGCGTGCTTCAAATATACCCACAACTTGTGACTTATTTACCACCACAACTGCATGGAGGTGGGGCGCATGTGCATACTGGTGGAGGAGGAGGTGGAGCACAAGCTGGAGCAGGTGCTGGGCAGATTCTCATACAATGATGTAAGCAAATTGGTGGTGGAGGTGGAGCTGGTGGAGCTGGGGCTCCAGGTGGTCCTGGTGGTCCTGGTGGTCCGCCACATCCAGGGGCTCCTGGTCCTCCTGGTGGCCCTGGTGGTCCTGGGGCTCCTGGTGTTCCTGGTCCCCCTGGTGGTCCTGGTCCTCCTGGGCAACCTGGTGGTCCTGGAATTGGAGGTGGAGGTGGTGGAGCACATCCACAAGGAGCTGGAGGTGGTGCACACGCGCATGGTGGTGGAGCAGGAAGTTGTACAACTGAAGGAGGAAGTTCTTGGCAAGCACATGGAGGAGCTGCACAATCACATGGTGATCTTTTATCGACTGATTCTATAAAGTTTTAAATGTTTTATTTACTACTTGTTCAATTATTTTTTAGTTGTGATTAGATAAAACCTCAGTAACAAACGGAACACCGATTGAAATTCATCTTATTTTTGAGTGGTAAGCAATAGTCTCGATTATATAGCTACTCCCTGCCGAATGTTCTAGCGGCTTTACTGCGTACTTTGAACAAGTTTTTGTCCAGTGGATACGTGTAAGTTTTTTTTCCTAATTCAAAATAGTTCCACTCATACGTTGCTTCCAATCGTGTAAAGTTGTTTCAGAGATTCTACCATATATTCTAGAAACTTCTTAAGCTAAAGATTGATTTATAGGAAGGTGTTTCCAAAAAGAGACTTTCCATTGGTAGAGATTGACGTCACGTGATATTTGACGTTATTTTCTACTAATAAAAAGTTTGAATGTGACTTTCGCATGGCAATTTCCTTCTAATAGAAATAAAACATTAGGAGATTCTATTCAAGTGGAATGTGTCAATGTCACATGACTAAATGACATCTTTTTGACGTTAATAAATAACACATGACCACTGGGAATCACAGATCGCAGTGTATTTTATCACTAATCGTAAAATCTTGATCAGCAAATATATACGAAATCAAAGCATGTTTTCTCATTTTATTCTTGACACCGTGCGACAGCTTAACATCTGGCCGTTAACTTCTACATCCCAGTATAACGAACTCAATGCTATTTTCCCTGGCCAATAAACTCCTTATAAAATCTCTCTGTATCATTCGTTTCCCTTCAGAGATCATTATATCGAGATTTCACTACAGTAGTAGATATTCGTGTGATATCAGTTGGAGTTCGGTAGCATGCGATATCAGTTACATTATAACCCGAGTATATAAATTAGTACCATGCGATATAAGTATGAGTTAGGTGGCATGCAATAGTGCAGCATTGTAACATGAGTTATTTGAATATGAATTATATCATGCGCAACCCAGCGGGAAAAAACTTGTTCGATGTCTGCAGCATAGACGCTAGAACAAAGTTTTCTTTTGACGTCCTTACTGCCGACAAGTTTTTGCCAACTGGAAAATAAACTGTATATGGACGTGCAATACAACTACTATATCGATACAACACAACATGGAAAAAGAAACGACTTAAAGTT
This sequence comes from Neoturris breviconis, assembly GCA_032360805.1. NCBI lineage: Eukaryota > Metazoa > Cnidaria > Hydrozoa > Anthoathecata > Pandeidae > Neoturris > Neoturris breviconis. The sequence continues at coordinate 8,227 of JAULBZ010004584.1, read as the reverse complement.
TTTTTAAAAAAATTAATTTTTGATTTTCAAATTCTCATTTATTCTAAAATACATATGGCAACAAAAATTGTTTTCTTCACATGAGCTGTGTCTTTTTGTCATCAATTATCAATGTTCATTCCAACATGTTTATATTATAAGCATTCGGAAAACAACATCTATTTTCCACATGAGCATGGTGGTGGAGCACAAGAGCACATTGGTGGTGGTGGTGGAGGTGGTGGTGGGGGAGGTGGTGGTGGTGGTGGTGGTGGAGGTGCGGCACAAGCTGGAGCAGGTGCTGGACAGATTCTCATACAATGATGGAGACAGACTGGTGGTGGTGGGGCAGCTGGTGGAGCTGGGGCACCGGGTGGTCCTGCGGGTCCTGGTGGTCCTGGTGGTCCTCCGGTTCCTGGGGCTCCTGGTGGTCCTGGTGGTCCTGGAGCTCCTGGACCTCCTGGTCCTCCGGGTGGACCAATTGGTCCCATTGATCCTGGTGGTCCTGGAACTGGTGGTGGAGGTGGAGGTGGTGGAGGTGGTGGTGGAGGAGGGGGAGGGGGAGGCGCACAACCTCCTCCTGCCATCGGTGCTGCGCCGCCACAGCCGGAAGGTATAGTAATTACTTGAGGGGGAAGCTCTTGGCATGCACAAGGTGGTGCTGAACAACTACATGGCGATCTTTTTGAGCCAGTATCTGCAAAAAATGAATGAAAGAAATTTTTGAAAACTTCCAACAATTTTAGATGTTGCCATATATTAGTCAGACATGAACTGTTGTAGCTGCATCAACCTTTTTACTACTCATTTTTTAATGCTTTAATTTATAATGTAAACATTGTAATGGACATTAATTAATTTTATAACCCTTTTATTTTTTACATTCATTTATTTATTTATTTATTTGATTTGATCTGGTATTGCATCCCCAATAGTAGCTATTCCCGATAGTATTTTCTGTGCTAGTAGTCAAATTATCTTCAAACTTAATCAGAATATATCATTTTGTGAAGGTAATTAAGTTTGAAGTTAAAAACGACGACATCATTTGGACAAAAGATGCAAAAAAAACAAAAGTCTACAACAATTTTTGTAATAAATTGAAACAGTTTGATGTTACAAAATATTTATAAATAATTTTACTTCAACATCCCAGTGGCCAAAAACTTATTCAATTTCCCCAGTAAAGACGCCACAATCCCGGAAATAAAATATTAGATATTTTACAAATTTCGACATACAATACACGCCACAAATAAAACCAAAATGCTGAAAACAACCACTAGAAGTCCCTGGAGATTTGTTTCTAACTTCAGACTTATGATCTTAGGAGCTTTTGCAAACTCGGCGAATTCTGTTGTACCCAGTAGCCGAGTGCCCAGGCTTTTGGAATAAATTCGAATTTTCGTGTTTTTCTCTAAGTTGAAATTTCGACTTTTTATCTTTGTCTTTTTGTCTTTACTTTGAACAAGTTTTTTGCTCACTGGGATAAATCATAAAGAGCGACTTTATATTAATTTTCCTGCTCATACTCGACATTATATTATATATTTATTTTATTTTTCGTTCTTCTCAGTAAGAATATATTATCGTGTCATACTCACCTTTTGCACAAAGTCTGAAAAAGGGAGGGGCAATTTTGCCGCCCTCAAAAAGGGTTAATTAATGACGTAAACATATAATTTTGGAATATTAATTTTAATTTTTATTTTATTTTTTGTTTCAATTTTGTTTCAATTCAGGATGTGTTGTTTTGATTTTCTGCGACTTACACTACAAACTTTTCAATGTCTAACTGATCTATGGTTATCTACCATGCATGATAAACTCAGAATATATCAATCATATCAAATTAAAATCCTCATCCATGATGTCAAATAAATAGAATAAAATAAACATCTACGTAGAGTTAACAGAAGTATCTTCTACTGAATTAAGAGAAGGAACTCTATGGAATTGTCCTTCCTTTTTTGATAAAAGTTTGAATTTGATATGACTGTCATTCAATAATAGATATGAGAAACATAACAGCTCAGTGGGCAAAAGTCTGTTTAAAGTCCTTTGTTCTAGCGTCTTTATTGCGGACATTGAACAAGTTTTTACCCACTGAGAAAAGGTTGCATGAAATGATAAACAATACTATAAAATATTAACAAACACAACAAGCATAACCTTATAGACCAAAGTAATGGGATATGATAAATTATATTAACAAGATGAAAAATTAAATAAGCATGCGCGACAGAAACACAAAGGGGTCAATATAAGCCAAAGAGAAGACCCAGTGGGCAAAATGCTCAAAGTTCATAGTAAAGAAGCTAGAACAACGTTTTAGTTTTTTGCCTACTGGGGAATGCTGAGTCGAAGATCTTGCAATTGATTCAAAGTGACAAAGAAACAAATCAATTGCATATTCTTTGAGAAAACACTCTTCTTCGCAGCATATCAAGCCTGAATATAACTGCCTGACAGCATTTGTGAAAGATTGTTTTTGAGTATAACTTACAACTTCAAAGTTGAAACTATACTCAAAAAACAATTCTCCAAAGAAAGGTGATGTCCGTCAGTTATATTCGTGTTTGTATATTGAGTTTATTTCTACCCCTAAAATATTGAACGATTATTATTATTATTCATGCGATTATGGCCAGTAGATGGACAGAAGAATAAATAGGTATAGTTATCACATAATGTATTGCAAAATGTTTCAATTTGTATTTTTCACAGCGATTATTTACAGTTTCCGAACTAGGAAATATTAGTTTATCTGTTATCTGTGTAAAAGATAGTTCTTCTTTCTCGTCTGTAGTCATCAGTACTGTGTCTTTTATTCCTTGTTTATTTTCCACATGCGCAAGGTGGTGGCCCACATGCACATGGTGGTGGAGGTGGTGGTGGACATGGTGCTGGACATGGTGGAGGTGGTGGAGGTGGTGGTGGAGGTGGGGGTGGTGGTGGTGGACATGGTGGTGGACATGGTGGTGGACATGGTGGTGGACATGGTGGTGGAGGTGGGGCACATGCTGGAGCACTGGCTGGACAGATTTTCATGCAATGATGGAGACAAATTGGTGGTGGTGGTGGAGCTGGTGGGGCTGGTGCACCGGGTGGTCCTGGTGGCCCTGGGGGTCCTGGAGCTCCGCCACATCCTGGTCCTCCTGGTGGTCCGGGTGGTCCTGGTGGTCCACCACATCCTGGACCTCCGGGTGGTCCCATTGCTCCTGGGCTACCTGGTGGACCTGGAATTGGAGGTGGAGGTGGTGGTGGAGGAGGAGGAGCGCATCCACAAGGGGCTGGTGGTGGGGCACAAGCACATGGTGGAGGTGGTGGTGGGGCACAACACATTGGAGCTGGTGTACAGCCACATGGCATGGCCGATTTCTTTACCCCTATAATAAATAATGTCGTCAGTCAGTTTTTAACCTCGATCACAGCGCTTCTTTCCTTTAAAACAGTTTCGTCAAGAGAAAAGAGGCCCTGGTGACTGGTAAGTAATTGGTAATAGTCACTATATGGTTAAATATATTTAGTTATTTTATGACAAAATCCTTATGGTTAAAATGATTCTGAATTAAAGCTTGATGAAACGCAAGTTTTTAACTGACAGATGCCGTGCAACATGGCATGGAACATATCTTCATACAATGGTGAGGACAAATCGGATTACATAAAGATGCTGAATCAGAGGGTTGGTATGGAGTTTGAATGACGGGAGAGAAAAATGGTATCTGTGCACTTTGTTGGGCGTTTGGAATTGCTGCACGACCTGAAAAAGTAATTTTTTTTTTCAGAATTCAGCCAAATAATTGCACTTCTTAGTGTAAACTAACCCTTACACAAGTACTAAAAATATTTTTTGAAGCTAACTAAGTCGTTCTGTCGTCGTCATTTGTCGGAAAATAAAAATTAGCTAGTAACAGTATCACTAGTTTCGGAAAGGAATATTTCCTTCTTCTTTTTGTTTCGAAATAACTAGCATTTGGGAATACTTTTAAGTTGATAACTATGCCATATATTATTGTTCTGTCCAATCGTAAAGCTATGTTACATGTTATGTTACATAAGGCGTCATTCTTGTGTATGGATACGAAGTGCAATACTTTGAATATTAGCATATAACAGTGATCGAAATAAGAGTAAATGATCACTGTGGGCGAGGGACTTTTGAGTATAACTACAGGCTTTGTACCCGAAGCATTGCTCAAAAATTACTCCTCCGGAGTGATTATGTCGATCACTGATATAATATAAATGTGGATGTACTACTTAAAAAAGAATTCCAAAGGCAATCTGAAAAAAGATTCTCCACTCAAAATTATTTGAGTAAAGTAGTTGCGGAAAACAGATGATATGCAATAATAATGATTTTTTTTTTGTTGTGATCAAATTGAGCATGATATCTGATTATAAATAATTTAAGCAAAGATCAAGATATTTTTAATCAATTTAATCAATTTTTCACATTAGTAGCTAAATAATAAATTTAATATTCTAATAATAATGTCTGTAATAATGTCTAGTAATATTATTAGAGAGCAGCAAAAGCATAACAAATATTTTTAAAAACATTTTCAGGTTGCCTTTCGAATAAAAGTAATTTGAACAATAAAAAGGTACTTACGGCTAACAGATTTAGCAGATGCATAAGCCACGAGGGCGAACAGTAATACTAATAGTCTTTTATCCATCTATAATAAGAGAAGAACTATATATTAAACTTGCAGAAGTTCCAACTTTATAAACCTAATGAATTGAAACTCAATATAGCTATAAATAAAGTTGCAAAATGTTAATGTAAAATCCTTTCTATGTATATATCAACCAATTAGATAATAGTACATTTAATAATAATCTTGTTGTGTGAGTAGTTAAGTTCTATGTTTAATATATAAAGTAAACTTAGGTAATACCTTCAGTAACTTTTTGTTAAGATGGTCTTTTCTATATATCTTTACAAGCCGACTATTGCAGTTAGTGTTCTTGAACAATTTAGAAAATAATCTTACTAAAACTCAATGATCTTGTTATGCCTAAGTGAGCAAACGATCAGATAATCCCACCTGTTCTATTCAAACTCATTGATCTCATTTTAATGAATTTAATCAACCGTGAACACTAATAAGTTTCTATTTAAAGATATAGATTTGAATTCAGCGTTCGAATTCATGTTTAATCATCCAGAACACACATGCTAAGTTCAATTACTTTTAATGCGCATGCGCACAAATTTAAGAATTGTTTAGAAATCTTTTTCGGTATAATTTTTAGCATTATCAATCGGATACGGTATATCGCATTATTATATCCAACAATATTATTTTCTTCTAGTTTACCAAAATTTGCAATTAAGTATAGAAAAAGTACTGGTACAATTCGTTTTTTAAAAACCTTATATCGCTGATTTTTGCCAACCAGAGTAAAAACGGAAATTTTTTTAGTACCTATAATATGAAGGAAACTGAGTTTATGCGCAATGAAATTAAAACGCTATCGAAAAAATAAATTTAGTAAACTAGAATTAGAATTAGAATTGGACTAGAATATTATAAATTATACACAGCGTGAAAGTCTACTAAATTCGGTCAAGTCTTTCTCCGTATTCGGACTGTGTATTGCCATATATGGCTGTGATATGTAGCGACAAAGTTATGAATCCCATAATAAATTAAATTTAAACTCAAGAATGTTCGATTTTTTTATTTATTTTTCTCGTCCAAATTACAAGCGTTACTTTTTTTCTTACAAAAAGCTAATAGAATTGCAACAAGATTTTGTTGTATTTCAAAAGATGGACATAGCTAACTTTTACCAAGACTAGCAAACTCTGATGTAGTTCAAACTTGTTCAAAGTCTGCAGCGAAGACTCTAAAACAACGTCGTTCGATGTTGCACTGGCGTCTTTACTTCGGACTTTGAACAAGTTTTTGCCCATTGGGAAATTCATGTTTATAAGTTACAGCGATATTTTAAAGAGATAACCATGACTATATTAATTCGATTCATCGATTTACGCGTAATTTAAAAGTTCTTAACTTTTGTTTTACACTTAAATTGATCTGCTTATCTTTAACACAAAGCAAGTGAATGTTATTTAGGGATTATCTCAAAATTTCGCTCCTAATCCAACCTTTTTGTTAGGGTTAAATCATCTAAAATTTTCAAAATTCAACAAAAATGAATCTGTGCAGAAGTGTGTTTGTTAGGTCAATGAACTTGCAATGGATTGGTTTCCTCGGTACGAAGAAACCAATCCATTAGCAGATCATTGACTCGGTACTCTCCTCTGTAGATTTTATTTTGAGACGACCCCTTATTTTAACGATATATTGCATCATAACTCCAAATTAAAATAATTTTAAATACAAACATGAGCCAACAATAACTGTGCATTAATTAGCACATACAATAACACTGTACAATGATAATATTGAATTCAATAATGATTTTATGAAGCTAAAAAAATTGAATTGGAAGGAGCAGAAAAACAATAACAATGCTAATACAACAATACCTTTTGGAATTGATATAATCCTGTACACCAAGTCCAGTCAACGAGTTGAAACGATTTAATGTGTTCGTCTGTAACTTTAAAGCGTATAAATACGATTTTCTTGAATACTCAATGCAGCTGTCATATTTTCGTGGTTAATGAATACGTTCATGCATGACTGAATAAGCTTGGTTAGCTCAATATACTCTCTATACTACTCGAGGTTGATGTCAAGACACTTTTGCAGCGTTAGGTATTGTTTATTGTACTGTTCACGCAACCGCAGAGAAGAACGCAGCGTTGATGCAGTTTTGAGTATATAGGTAATACTCGCAATCGGCATTCTATGTTCGGCGAAGTGACGTATCGCCAAGAAAGATTCAGTGGATACTTCAAAACATAATGTTTAATACATACGCGATTTTGGAAAGTTCAAATTTATAATATTGAGAAATGTAAACACTGCTCAAACTTTACATAATTCATTCGATTAAATTATTTTGAGGCGAGGCGACGGCGAGGCGACGTTAGTTATTCGGAGAAACCAATCCATTACAAGATCGTTTCAATCGGTAAAAAGCTTGTTCAAAATCAGCAGTAAAGACGCTAGAACAACGTCATACGACGTTGTTCTAACGCCTTTACTGCAAACTTTTAATAAGTTTTTGCCCCATATTGACTCGATATGGTTCTTTCTGAAATTCAATTTTTGAAACGGTTCCTAAAATGCTCCCAAAATGGATTTAAATAGGCATAGAGAGAGAATTTTAACTAAAAAGACATTTTTTTTTTCATTTATCAATATCTCAACCTCTACTTACTCACTAAACATTGAAACTTACGTCTCTACGAAGAAGACCACGCAGGTAAATAACCCTGAGAAGATTCATTTATTTATTTTATTTTTTAGTTATTTTTTTGTAGGTAATTCTAAAACAGTAGTTTTTTAAGACCATGGTAATCCAAATGGGCAGAAAAAAGTATTTAAAGTCTAGGATATATCGTCTTCACACATATCAATGCACAATATGATCAAATAATTGATTTTTTATTTTGCTTGCTTATTCAAACATTGAAACAACCATTAACCATTTAATTCATGTATTAATTAATTCATCAACCATAAATTCGTTTATTAAAAAATAACAAAATAAAAAAACACTCAAAAATAAAATTTACCTGGAAGAGTACCACGTCAATATTATCACGATAGATACTCTGCAGTATCAAAAAACGGGAAGGGTGAGGGGGAGGGGAAGGGGGAGACGCTTATTAATTTTTGATTTTTTTTTTCCAAAAAGGAAGTGATTACATTGCAATAAGTTTCTACGTTGTATAGTCAATGCCTCGTTTTCATTATTTATGTCCATTGGTTTCTTTGTACCGAAGAACCAGTCCATTGGAAGATTCTTCTGTTCGGTTTCAAGTTATTGGATTCGTTCAAACGGTTTAAATCTTCGAAAGAAGGCATTTAACAAGATATTCTCTATTTTACACCATCAAATGTTAGAATAACATATCTACAATCCTGGTCAAATATGCTGTGGGCAAAGTGAAATATTTGCAAAAATTCGAAATTGCAACATTGAAAAAAAGTCTATAATTTTGATTAGTAAGACGAATAGCGCGAAAATCCGAATTTGTTCCAAAGGCCTGGGTACTAGGCTGCTAGAAGCAACACAATTTGCCGAGTTTGCAAAAAGTCCTAAGATTCTAAGTCTTAAGTCTACAAGATAAATCACTGAGATAAATCTCAGG
>JAULBZ010004583.1:0-14560 GCA_032360805.1 Neoturris breviconis | reverse complement strand
CGGATAAACCTCTGAGATAAACCTCAAGGGACTTCTCGTGGTTATTTTCCGCACTTATGTTTTACTTGTGGTTTATATTACCCTTTAAAATTCATAAGTTGATCCATTATTTATGAGAACGATTGTAGCAAAACGTAGAAAGTATGCCGAATAGCCTCAAATAAGCGATCTTCACAAATGGATGGAATTGGAAGGAAAGCTTGTTGACGAACTACATTCTCCGGATGGTTGAAGAACAACTGATTGTAAATTCTTCAAATTATTATCTTTCAGGGTTTGATTGAATTAAATGGTTTAGTGAAAGCATTTGGTAGTATGATTTATGTAAGATATAATACTTGTGATGAGACTGTATAAGTGAACCTGGTGCGCAAAAACCTTTTCAAAGTCTATAGTAAAATACGCTAAAACAACATTCTGGGAAATTATTCATGTGTTTCAACTTTTTCAATTTTTAAATTCTCATGTTTACTTCTTTGGAAATATTAGAGTCAATATTATAGTTACCTCTGTTAACATGATTACTCTGTTTGTTCGTACCTCAGGCAAATGAAGTGGACTGTGGTGTGTTTTTGGTATAGTTAACGTGGATTTCCATTAGGCGGTAAATTCAAAGCGAAAAGAAGACATTCCATTGGTAGAAATTGACATCACACCACGTGTGTTTCCCGTAAATTGACGTATATGAACTGCGTGTGCATTACCATATATGGGAATACACAGTCTATATACGGGACCGTATTCAGTACCCTTTCATAATGTGAATAATATTCTTATTTTTTCTTCATTATAAAGTATCCAGAAGAAGACACTAAAAAGAACAAAGCTAAACAAGTTCCTGCATCTCCATCTGCAGATGATACATTTCTTACTGAGGTACTTTGGTATAATAATATCATAAAAACATCTCTTTGTACGGTTTAGTTTAATTTTGAATAAGTGATAGAACTATGCATGAGTAATGAAAACGAGGCGTTGGCTGCTCAAAGTAGGAAGCTATTGCATTGCAACAAGTTCTACTTTGAGCAACCAACGCCTCGTTTAATTTTTTTGAAAGAGGTCTAACATATGACTTTTCTAACTATAATGAGTAGCAAATAGCACGCGTTGTGGACCATGGACAAATGTCTTATATTTCCCTTTGGTGTAAGGAGACTATTAAGTTTGAGGAAGGTTCCAAAAGTAGGAAATGCAATCATATAGAGATAGAGATTCATCCATGAACGTTGACAAGTTTTTTTCAGATTTTATGTTCGAGACTAGGGATTTGGTGGATTTGGTCTCACCTCATGGTGAGAAAAATGTAGTGTTTTATTTTTTATTTTATCATTCAAACAGGGATACTTACACAGGGACTTAAGTCGTTAGAAGCGGAATTACTCTTGTTACAAATTCTTAGAAATAATTTTATTTTATTTTTGAACTTGATAAAATTGGAATAGTGAAACAAAACATTAAAAAATACAGGATACGCCCTTTCATATGCTTACATAAACACCTAAATTAAAACCCTATTCTTTGTTGTTATTGTTGTTTGTTTGTTTTTTTAGGGGAAGGGAGGGTGGTGCTGTTTAATTAACCCTTAGTAAACAAAAATTCGAACAAACTTACAACCGAATGACTTCGAATTGAGCTTCATAGCGCCATTTTTGACGAAACTTTTCCTAAAAGAAGGAAATGTACCAAACTTCTGAAAACCTTGGAAATTACAACGGTTTAAGTAGAGAAGCATGAGAAAACAAAAACATCAACAACAGTGTTTTTGTTTCAGGTATATAAATACAAAGCAGTTGCGATCCCTGTAGTTGGAGCTATTGTTGGTGGTTTAGTAGGTGGACCCATTGGTTTGTTAGCCGGATTTAAATTAGCAGGTGCTGCAACGGCCGTCGGTGGTGGTATAGCTGGTTATCAAACTGTTCAATATCTTGATAAGAAAGAAGATGACAATGATCTCAGTACAGAGCAGAAAGATGGCGCCGAAAATACTACGGAAAAAAAAGATACTGACTGGATGGATGACTGGATGAGCTAACATTTATATCGTTTTTCGAAACGCGAATGTTTCTGTCGTTAAAATAGCTGAAAAGGTTAAGCAGGTAAATTACTGCTTTCAGTTGAAAGTATTATTGGAAATTGATCCTTCTCTCATCAACAGCACAGTTTTACAGAACATTTTTAACTTTACAATGTGAACTGAAATTCTTTTTTTCTCACAATGGTAATATGTTAGCTTGAGTCCCAGTCTCAAACCACTGGAGCTCAGGCTAGTACACGGCTTGATACTAGTCATAACGAGTATTAATTTTTAAGGCGAATTTCTGAAAAAAAATTGTTCGCAAAGGAAGACACTCCATTGGTAGAAAATGACGTCACACAGCTTATCAAAGGTTCTTTAGAGTATAATATACATTATTGGAAAAAAGTCAGCCCTGCTAAGACTATATCAAAAGATTTTTTTTTTAAAGGCAGTTTAACCCAACTTTGAACCTAACCGATTTATTGCTCCTAGACCAATAAACATGACCATGAGCCTTATGCAAGAGACCCTAACGAATGAGCGGGACATTTTTTCAACGTAAAAAAGTTGTCCTTTTAACGTTTTGTTTAACGTTGAAAAAAGACAAGTGCCGGCCGGAAGTAAATAACCTACCCGGTGGGCAAAAACTTGTTCAAAGCGCACAGTAAAGACGTCGTTCTAGCGTTTTTACTGCGGACTCTGAACAAGTCAGAGACTGTCTAGTAACAAACATTTTGCATTGTGCTATTGCCGTCGTCTTTTTAAATGAGATCTCTGAATTAGTGATGTGCATTCAAAAATAATACATATAGATAATGGAAGCTAATCGAAATGACGTCGTTTTGACGCTCAGTCAAATACCCACAGGGTAGTGTCATTGCATGAGAAAACTGTCATTTAATAGCCAACTCGAGACAAAAAAATATCCCGCAATTTCGAAGTGACATAGCTAACCAAGGAAGTTACTTTCTTGAGCTAACTTGTTATTTGGAAATTGTTATTTTAATCATTTGTAACATATTTTTATTAACTCTTTTGTAAATACAATATTTCTTGTAATTAGTGTCCACCCTGAATTAAGCGCCCAAGGCGTTTAACAGAAAGAAAACAATATGTGATTTCATGAACAACAATTGGGAGCAAGTTTCGTTGCCTCGCAATAATGTTAACATGTAAATCGGACCTTACTTATGGGGTAATGCAAAACCGGGCTTATTGTGCTTCGCATTTATTGAGTCACTATTCTCGAATGCCTGCGCCCACTTTGTATTTAGCGCCTCTTATATTAGGCGCACTCATTACGATATATTATATGTATGATAATACGATAAATGTGAATTGAATATGTTTTTATACTAAAATCTTTTGTTTTTTTATCGTTACCTTCATACTGTAACCAGTGGGCAAAAACTTGTTCAAAGTCCACAGTAAAGGCTAGAACAACATTTTTAACGTTGTTCTAGCGACTTTACTGCGGACTTTGAACAGGTTTTTGCCTACTGGGTAGTAATTTCCAACACTAAACTGTTTCTTTTGTCCACTTGCCCAATATGATGAGATAAGTATATGAGCAACTAGTCCAACGATATTTTCCAATTAAGAAAATCGGCTGAAAATATCCTGAAAAGCTCTCCCTCCCCCACAGTGATAACCGGCAGTTATTTAAACTCCTAAGATCCTAAGTCTAAGTCTTAAGTCTGTCTACTCGGATAAATCTCTGGGATAAATTTCAAGGGACGTCTAGTGGTGATTTTCTGTATCTACGTTTTACTTGTGGCTTGTATTGCTTGTTGAAATTCGTAAAATGTCTCATAATTTATGCGATCCTTAACTTCTGAACTACTTTGAATTTCTTAATAAAAATTGGTACAGATAATGTTCTCATCAAACCGTATTTAAAAATGCTTAAAAATTGGTAGATAATAGGCTAATTGTCCTTCTATTGTCTTGATAACAATAGAATTCCTTGAACACAATGAACAATTGTATTTTCAGGTGTTTGATGTGTTATTTCGCTTAAATTTAGCGGAAATAATGATAAATGAATGAAGACATTATTAATAACAAGATATTGATTGTAAAAATATGCCATTTCTTATATAATTTTCTACCCAAAAATGGGCGCGGTCACAGGACACCTGCAATGACTATCACAATTTTTTTCCACAAAAACGTTTGTAATAGGCATTGTGGCAAACTTGTGAAATTTTAGTCGTTGGCGCAATAAAAAAAGTTATTGAGTTGCATATTAACAATTGCAGCAGTTAAAATCCATATGTGGTCACACAAATCAATCATTGATATTAGTAAGACGTTATTAAGCATTCTAAATTCCTTTAATCTACGCATTACCCTTTCGATGTGAATTCGTGCTCGATCAATTCTATTTCCTTGGTAAACCTCTGATTGGGTGAACTGTCTTTTACTGCGAACAAAAGGTGGCAACACACATGTTACTTAATGAAAAAAAAACAGATCTTGGACTTTGAAGCCTTTGTCAAATAATACCATGAATCCAGGAGTGAACATAGATGCAACATTTACATCCTCAGTGATAAATATATCAGATGTGCTCGATGCGTTATGATATTACAAGCATTAGACCATTTATTAAAAAAATTGGATCAACACCAGAAATGCAAATTTAGACCCCCAAATGCGCTGGTGTGCGGCTTAATCATATACTTTTCTGGATATTTGTTAGCATTGTTGCATACTCTAGCAGCACAACTATCATTTATACCCATTGAAGCAGGTTAAATCTGCTACACACTTTTTTAGTAAACAGATAATCCTCAGAGAAAATAACGTCGCTTTGCGCAGGCCTCTTGTTTATATTTTGATATACCCCAGCCCAGAATGCATTGCGATATATTCAAATTCATAATGGTGTTGCTATCGGCAATAGGTCTATTCAGAACTGTTGCTTATAAACCTGTTTCTTATAAAAAAAAACGAGTATTTCGTATCCCTTGGTTTCACCTACCTTTTAATTGAGATCTACGATTTAGCCTAAATTTTCAAAAAAACAATTTCAGAGGTGCACGAAAATTAAGGGACGTTCAAAATTGGCATTTTTGCTGGTGCACGAAAATAAAAAACACAAAAATTAAAGGGCGCGAAAAATAAAGGGAATCAAAATAGAAGAAATTAAGGTATTAAAATCATTACCATAATTAAGAAATAAGTTTCCATTTAATATAGGGGTAATTAATACATAGTATTCAGAATATACAAAAATCGCCTAATAATCAATAATAAATAAATAAATAACAATAATAAATAAATAACAATAGTAATAAACAAAAATTATAATATGAATAAATAACAACCTCATTCCCAGGGTTTCTTTCCGCTTATGAGGTTGAATAAATAAGAATACTGGTCGATTTCCACTACTGCAGATCCAAAAATTCTCTGCGAAAGCAAAACGAGGCCATTCCATTGGTAGAAATAGACCATTTGACAAATGATGAAAACGAGGCATTTGACGCTCAAAGTATAAACTTGTTGCAATACAATAGTCCCCTACACAAAAAGGTGGTTTTTGCAATGCAAAAAGTTCGTACTTTGAACCATAAACACTTCGTCTTCATCGTTTATGGAAAGGTCTATTAAATTGGCTTGTGTAGCAAACTTTTCGCCTAGTGGCAATCAATTCTAGTAGATACAAGGAGGTTTTGTATCAGAGTTTCTATCCGGAAGTGACCGGTATATATTGCTCGAATTAGAGAGGTTTTGAATTAGAGACGTAGAATCCTATCGCCCTTATAGAGACGTCGCCTTATTGGAGACACTACAGTGGCTTGGATATTTCAGAATTAAACAAAGGAAACCAATGCAGTGTCTCCAATAGGGCGATGTCTGTATAAGGGTCATAGAACTCTACCGCACAGTATAGTGGAATAAATAAACAAGAAAACAGACCAGCTCATATGTTTTCTATACCGGAGTTTTAAGGATTGGCTCTCAGTTTTTAACATTACACAGGAACTGGTCTTGACATGTCGATCACTTCAATATGGGCCGGTTGTGTGATCTCTTCAATTTCATTCCATTCACTAGCATTTACGAATGATGTACTTTCACCAGTCGTGTCCTTTTCATTGTTATTTGAACGAACGATGAGGATTTTTCTTCTATTTCCGTTCCGCCATTTCTTCCAATAATCAGATGTATATGTAACAATAGTTAGCGTAATACAACCAATCATAAACCAGAACAAACCAAGAGAAAGACCAAATAATGTAACAATACGAATCATTGGTGGTAACAGTTCTGCCATTATGGATACGTACACGGCACCGAGTAATTGGAATATTAATGTAATATAGAAGGATATTGTTAACATGAGAAGAAAAACATCCCTTCTCTCTATCATTGGAAATTTCATCTGAAAGAAAGAAATTACGAATGTTAATTTGGCTTAAAGTTTCTAGAATGGATTTCATTACGCATTCTGAGTTATTGGAAAATCTAAGCTACAATACAGCCTGATAGACTACTGAATGCGGACATATATGAGTAATTCACAATTTTTATACGGAGTTTCATACGGGTCCGTATGCTGTGCAAGCGAATCAGGCGGCAGTTTCAATCCTGTTCTTAAGGTGTAAAGGCCAAAAGGCAATTCATTGGTAGAAATTTATGTCACGTTAAATCTGTACTGAAGGCAAAAACATTGGAAAAGCTATGCAAATATCTACCTCAGTACTGTTTTATTGGAAAGGCTCGTGCAACAAATATAGCAACCTTTTCAGCTCTTGGTAAGCAACGAAAAAATATTATTTTAAACCAGAAAATTAGATTAGAAAAGTTATAACAAATCATAGAAACATATGCTTGTGCATAATAACGGAGCGTCACAAAGTTTGTTGATTTGGTCTCATTTGGTCTCTTTAAAACTGCTCAAAAAGTTGTTTTGGGTACAAAATCTTGGGATAGGTCCTAATAAATAGAAATGTGAGTGATGACTTACCGAACATATTGAAGTATGTATCCATTTTGTTTCATATTTGGTTCTGCAAACTTCACATTCGCTAATATTACGTAATGTTAGCCATTTCTCAAGACATGACTTGTGGACATATTTTGAGGAACCGGAGCACAAGCAAGGTGAGATCAAAATCTCATTACTATTATCAGCTTCGTTACCAAGGCAATAACGACACCTCACCACGTCACTAGCGACGGTACTTGTCTCATCAGCAATTGTAAGGCGATCTATATTTGTTGCGAATGTACTAGCTGGGACATTAACAACAATAAACGGTGGAGATGTTGTGTATTTTGGATGTTCCATGTTGTTGCTTTTGCGCGTGCTATTCAATGGACTATTGTTAACTTGTTTCTCTTTTGTTGCCGGTCGCATCAAAGGGGTAACTTGTCCTTTCTTTGTCATTGGTGCCATCGAAGGGGTAACTTCTCCTTCCTTTGTCCCTGGTGTCATTAAAGGTATCGTCAAAGAGACAACTGGTTCCTCCTTTATCATTGGAGCCATCAAAGGACTCGTTTGCCAGTTATCAGGACTTCTTAGTGTGAAATGAGGATCTTCTTTTTTCTTAGATTTGATATATGGATTTTCGTCTTGACATCGAGACATTGATTCATCATCATGACATCGAGACATTGATTCATAGTGACTGTGTTTGCTAGAAAGGATAAAACAAGGGAATATCAATATATATTTATTTATTTTGATGATTTTTTAGGCATCCATATAAAGGCTGCCTAGATTGTTGTATAGAATTTTAACTGTAGTTGGATTCGTGTTCGTACCGACCAATACACCTTATTACAATTCCTGAGAATTCGACCGTTACAGTTTCGTGTTAAAATAAGGTGCATTACCCAATTAATAATTTTTTCAACTATAAAAAGACGATGTTTTGACGTCAGACCAACGTCTTTTTTACATTGAACCAGTAATTCAAGAATTGCGAAGCGTGGGTGTACCACTATGTTCGTAAACGAAATTTTAAGACAGGCAAGTCGACAGTGAAAAAACGTCACGTGCCAGCATAACACCGTCCATACTCGGATACTTTGACAGATAACCATAACATATCCAGGCACACGACATGTTTTAGCTACGTGAATTTTCCGCCTAATGAAAATCGAGCTTAAGAGGCAACAAACTGTACTTAGTAGTCTCACGGCACAAAAAGAGCAACAAGATGATTGACTGACGATCAAATATTTTAAACTGATTGTACTAATAATACGTTATAGTGACGGCATTGAAAAATCTAAGATTTGAACAATTTCATATTTGTATTAGACCTATTCACAGATACATGAAAGCATTGGCTGCTAAAAGTAGAACTTGTTGCAATGCAATAAAAGTTACTACATTGCAACAAGTTCTACTCTGAGTAGCTAACACCTTGTTTTCATGTATTTATGAATAGGTGTATTGGAAAATCAATAAACCTTTGTAAAATTTGACATTATCGTACCCGTTGCTTTATTTGTTAAATAATAGAATCTAAATTCTGGGGTTTGAACAATTTCATAAATTTCTGCAATTGGGAGATGGGAGAGCATCTTTTTTTCCCTCGTTTTTTTATTTTCTAACTAGCAAAAGTCTTTGTATTTATATAAACGTCTTGAACACAATCCAAGTACACACTGAGCTCCAAACAGTTTCCAATCAAGTGTAAAACTCGACAGTGATTCAGTAGGACTCTGTAGTGAGGAATTCGTGTGATGTTAGTAATGGGGCGTAAATAAAATTGATTTATTAAGTTCGTCGAACAGACGTCACTTGGACATCTAGACATCAAAACGACATCTTTCTGACGTTGATTAAACGACGTGTGTTTACTTGAAATAGCTGTGTGCTTCTCTGTATTGGAGAAGAGATGTTAAAGATGTTAAATCAAAGAACAAAAAAACAGCCTTTCTAACAATGAATATACTTCTTACCGTTGTTTTTGAACCATAACCGATATATTATTTTTCGGCGAATTTACTATTTTAAGATGTATTTATTTTACAACGCAGCATTTTTAATCAATTTTAATTTTTAGCAGATTTTTTTACCCGATAGGAAATTTTGAGAATTTTTTTCAAGAAAACAAAAGCTAAAATGAATATTTTATCTTGGTATTTATAGTTTACAAAAGAAAAAATATAAGAAGAAAAATGGTCTATTCATCACGTAATCAATGTGTACGGAATTTATTTAACAGCTTCCTAACTTTAAATGTTTCAAAAGACTCTCTTTTCTTTTGCAATTTTTGATACAGCAGGCGTTGCGCTGTTCTTTCTCATAACACCGTACCATATGGAAACGTTACATTAAAAATATAAAGATAAAAATAAAAATCACAGTATATAGTAAAAGAAAAAAAACATGGTATCAGGCTAAAAATAAAAATAAGAAAGCAGGCTGTAATTCGTAAAAATTCGTATAATTCGTAAAAATATAATCTGATTTTAAAAATGACAAATAAATACTAGTGAGATATAAGCGCATGCACTCTGCAGAGGTTGATTTCTATTATGCAGAAAATTTAAATTTCTACCAATGGAATGTCTTCTTTTGGCTTTCGCGCGGAATATTCCGCCTAATGGAAATCAACAAGAATTCGAGGATAAATTTATAAACAATAGAATAAAACTTTTAACTAACAATAGCTATAGCAAGAATAATCATCTAAAATCCAGATTAGCGCTCTCAGAAGAGATTTAGTGCTTAGTTTTCTTAGCTGTTAGCCCAAAAGGCAAAATCTGACCAAAATCCTTCAGACACCACGACATTCAGATGAACGTCGAATAACGACGTCGCATTGACAATATTTCAACGTTGATCCGACACGGCGTGCATACTGAGATATGTGCAAACAACTTACTACCCAGTTGCAAAAACTTGTTCAAAGTCCACAGTGAAATGTTAGAACAACGCCGTTCGACGTTGTTCTGGCGTCTTTACTGCAGACTCTGAACAAGTTTTTGCCAATTGGTTAGAAGTAATATTTCGAAAAGATTTAATTACCTTTTCCTTCTTAAATTATCTTTGTGCTTTTTACATTTTCTACAACGTTTCGGATATTTGAATGTGACATTCCCTTTCTTTAAGTCTTCATATAGTCGTTTGTCTGCAGTAATTTTAACAGCATATCTATAACTCTCACTACGACGCATCTTTACGAATATATTACTTTCCAAATCTGATATTTGACTCTCACGTTTTTAAACTTTATTTTTATATTCGCGTAGAAAAACACTTGTCGCTTTTACGAGATTTATTTACATAACTTTGTTTATACGATGTATTAGATATTTCGCTTATGTACGAAAAGTGAACCTCTTCTTTATGCTAACTAGATTTAAAGCTAATGAAGATAAGGACGACACGAACCATCTAGCACAATAAAACCTTTGTTTTCTTTTTACTCTATTTTAACACATTTTGTGGCAACGCGCCTGGTTTCTATCAACATATATTTGCATCTGCGTACCTTTATATCAAACCTCGTTCCCAGAAGTTTTTGTTTCCTTGATACATGCCCTGGGAACGAGATTATCCTAACCACGTTACATTCTCAAAGTTAACAAAGGCTTTTGTGAGTGTAACAAGTTGTTTTACATGTCCTTCTGTGCCAAAGAATAAAATATTTACAAAACACATTTGGTCACATGACCATATTTAAAAAAATATAATATCGATCGATTTTTTATTTAAATTTACTAGGTTAGGAATCAGTCAGTCAGTGAAAATCAGAGATAAAACCGTGCGAAACTGGAATTTTTCCACATTCACCTAATCGTGCAGGCTAACAAGACCTTGAATATAAATTGATGCACAGAAAAAATTAGAATATTGGAACATTTTTGGTCCAAATAATTACCCAATCATGGCAATACACAGTCCGGACGATACGAAGCTGTACGGACTCCGTATCCAGTAGCCTTCACGCTGTGTGGGCTGCATAAAGATAATTTTGCTGTTGTAACATTAGAAGTGGGATTGGCCGGAAGAAACCATGCCATTCATTCGGTAGAAATATTTTTCGTCATTAGAATAGAACATTCTGAATATATAAATATAATAGTAGAATCAAAACAATGGTTCGTTTCAACATATGTCTCCTACAACAAAATAACGTCTCAAAAGAAAAAGAAACACGTTTTCAAAAATATGTTCATCAGAGAACAATGAGAAAATTAAGCTAATTTTCAATAACATTTCATTCCTACCACTCTCCTTTAATTTACACGTATTTCAATACCATGATAAAAGTAAATTTAAAAAAGAAACATGAAGATGGAGTGTAAACTTTTCCATCAATTATGACTCAACAGTTGTTTATACTTGAACAATTATTTAGACAGAAGACGCGTGATTTTAATTGAAAATTTATCATTAATATTTACTTTTTACACCTATTAATTAAAAGAGTACAAAAAGAAATATCGAACAAATATCTACTATGGAGGGTGTTATGTTCCTTGAAAAATGACTAATCAAGATTATCCATTCCAGTGGTTGAAGTAAGAGCAAATAATCACTTTGGAGGAGTGATTTTTGAACATAGTTTTAGACTATAAAGCCTGAAGCTATACTCAAAAATCCCTCCTCCGCAATGATTATTTGCTCTTACTTCGACCACTGGATTCATTGCTCTTCACTACAGACACTATTTACTTTATTCAAGGAAGTTCTTTATTCATCTGCTCACTATATATTTTCAGGAATCAAAATATTTATAAACTATAAACTATAAAACATAGATAAAGAGTGTGTAAACATGGACATTCAGTGATGTTAAATAAATTATTGAACACACAAGTTGTTCTTGACGTCATTTATCTACTTAAATTCAAGTAGATAAATCCACCAATTGGGCACACGACGTTCAAAACGACGGACGTCGTTGTGACGTTATTTCAAGGTTGATCTAACGTCGTGTTCCTACTACAGGGCATGGTAAACATATAAAGTAACCTTGTATAATAATATGCGATTTTTTTTTCAAAATCAGTAGCTTTGACTGCCATTATGCTTCGTTGTCAATATTAGTTACTTTTGAGATGGCCTCTGATAAAGAAGGTCTGCAAATTATTTTCTAAAAACGCTAATTCTGGTAGATTTAAAACTTTCCTACTGGGCACCCGTATTTAGAATACTGTGAAGGTCATTCATTACTTTTGTTTCATATTTTCTGGGGGTAAGTAACAGAAATATTAAAAATAATTTTCATATAATTTTGATAATGTAACCCCCTTAAACACAAAATATAAAAGTAGAATTTCTGCAAAAATAAATGAAAATCAGGAGGTTATGACAGGCAGGAAAGAAAAAGCTTCTTCAAAGTCAGCAGTAAAGACGCTAAAACAAAGTTGAAAACGTGGGTGTGGGTGACGTCTAACAACATTATGACTTATATTATAATAGCTAACAGATCAAATTCATCAAAAATGAAACTACACAGAAGTGTCTTCCCAGTCGGTAAAAACCTGT
Organism: Neoturris breviconis; assembly: GCA_032360805.1. Lineage (NCBI taxonomy): Eukaryota > Metazoa > Cnidaria > Hydrozoa > Anthoathecata > Pandeidae > Neoturris > Neoturris breviconis. The sequence goes on along the minus strand of JAULBZ010004583.1, from coordinate 2,075 downwards.
TCAAAGTCTGCAAAATAACGTTAGAACAACGTTCAAAACGATATCTTATCGACGTTGATTGGACGTCAAATGCCCAGTGTGTTCTATGTAGATTTTATTTTCGAGACCACCTTGTCTGAGAAAGTTTTTATTTCGTTTTATTTCTTTTTATGGTAAATAATTGCATTATTTAAAGAAGGAGTCTCTTTACTTTGCTTCTAATTTTCTTCTTTACACCATTTCCGTTGTTTGAGGTTTTAATCAGATAATGGAAAAGCTCTTAGCTATAGGTTATTTTATGTATGTATTTAGTTATTTAAGAAAATGAATTTATCCAATAATTTAATTTATCTGCAGGCACTCGACGTCTAATCACCGTCGAAAAGACGTCGTTTTGATGTCTAGGCGTCAAAACGACATCTTTTCGACGCTGATTAGATGGCGAGTGCTCTCTGGTAAAGGTTTCTAAGGGGATACTTAATTATTTATCATGAAAGAGGCAATTTTTCCCATAGATGATCTAAATTTATATGCAATAAGGGAAAATAATCTGGAACTAGACCATAAGGTATATGAATAAAATATGTCGATATACACTAAAATATAAATCTGATTTAAAAAATGTTGAAATAGAAAAAAATCTTACATCATATCCATAAAAAGCCCTACATAGGTAATTATAATTATATATGAAAAAACCTTGCATTACTTTCCATAAAAAGATATTGCGATATTTATATATGAAAACACCTTGCATGACTTTCTATAAAAAGATATTGAGATATTTATAAAGTCATTGAGATGCACACAGAGTAAAATACCATATATGGCAATACACGGTCCAAATAAGGGAATGTGCAGGAACGTATTGGGTAGTATTTTCCACTGTAATGCTGCGAAGGAGAGATTTTTCAGAATATTATCAGCTAATTTGGTTGAAAATATTCTGAAAATTCTCTCCTCCGAAGTGATGACCGCCAGTTATTTTAAACCCTGAGTCAATATATTGTCATCAACTTTTCCTCGGAATCTTTATTATGCAAACAAGAAGACAGAAAATCAATATAAAAGTTTTGCTAAAAACTTGACTGGGTTTACAGTGAAAGTTCTATGCAGTATTTGGTCGTGCAGAATCATTTCTAATCTAAGCTCTTGAAAAATAAATACTAGAATACTATAATGAAATCCATTGGAATGTTGTGACTGGATATTATATATCAGCAATCAGTGTCCAAATAATCACTGTGGAGAAGGGATTTTCGAGCATTGCTACAGCCTTTCTAGCCTGAAGCGATGCTCAAAAATCACTCCTCCACAGCAATTATTTGCTCCCATTTCGAACACTGCCAATTAACAATTAACAATACAAATTTCACAATTCACCATTCTTGTTTTTTAATTGTTCTTCTAGTAAGTTAATTCGCTCCTGCAGAAATATATTTTCTTTGTCTTTTTCTTTTAATTTACTTGATAAAGCTAAGATTTCATTTTGTTGCAACCGTATGAACATACCCATCTTTTTTATAACAACATCTCGCTTAACCAGTTGTTCATTATCAGTATTTGTACCATTACCATATGTACTAGAAGAGACATAATCTGTACTATCATAACTGTCTAAAGACGTCGTAGAATATGTGCTGACATTTTGAAAAGCTTCTTGGCTCGTACGCATGGAAGTTTGCAAGCCAATTTTAATTTTTTTGTTGAGATCGTTTTGTCTCTTTCTTAATAAAATTATCTGTTCCTGTTTTTGATGATGCTTGAGCTGTAACTCCAGTGATAAAATTGCATTTTTATGTACTACTATTGGTTCAACTTTTAAAATAACGTCTTCAAGTAGCTTTGCGGCTTCAAAATGATACTGTATAGCTTCTTCATATTCGTCACGTTGTATACAATATTCTGCTTTTCTCTCTAATAGATGTGCTCTATTTAACGGCTCAGTATAATACACATCAAAACCATACATTCTAACCAGTTTATATGATAGTTCACTGAAAAACACAATGATGGAACACAGGGCTCGAAATAACAGCCGGTCATCGCTGTGGAGGAGAGGTTTTTCAGAATATTTTCAGCCAAGTTGGCTGAAA
>JAULBZ010004582.1:0-14563 GCA_032360805.1 Neoturris breviconis | reverse complement strand
TTCAGCCAACTTGGCTGAAAATATTCTGAAAAATCTCTCCTCCACAGTGATGACCGGCTGTTATTTCGAGCCCTGTGATTAGTTTGTTTTTTTTTCGAACTCTGCTTAAGCTTATTTTCCACTTGTGGAAAACATTTCAAGGACTGGCGTCTTTGGGAAAAAGCGTCTACTTTTAATTATTTCCACGTACAATACTCAAGTTTGAAATTTCGCTTAATCTTCCTTTTAGGAGCACTGGTACACCTTCTCCTTCTTCACCAAGCCCTGGTCCATCCCCTGGTGGAAGCGTTGCATCTATCGGAAGCGCTGGTAGCTCCGGTAGTACTGGAAGCAATGATAAAACTACGAATGGGGTTGGAGCATTCGTGACTATCCCTGCTGATATGCACGAGAAGGCATTTCAGTGCATGCAGTATACAAAATATTTGTTACATGGACATAGACTGTGGGATGATGCTGAATTATTAACGGGACATTGTCAAGGTAAATAATTTGTGCGAAACCCAGTGGACAAAGATTTGTTCAAAGTCAGCAGTAAAGACGCTAGTAGAACATCGCATGTAACGTTGTTCTAGCGTCTTTACTGCGGACTGGGAAATAACCAGTATTGTAAAAGCTGGCTCAAAAGCTACTCCTGCACAGTGTTTATTTTGAGCACTGTACATTACACGAAAATATGCTGGATTAAAAAATTAGGAAGCAGGAAGGGTGTGGCATTGTAAGGTTCTCCTCGAAATTATTATTCAAAACAGTTTGGTGGATGTAAAGAAGATAAGTGAAAGTTGGTTAAAAAAAATCTGTATGACCCCTAGTTGCTCAAAACTTGTTCAAAGTCCGAAGTATACTGGGTACTTTGAACAAGTATTGGTCCACTGGGTCTGTTCTAACAAGTTATTCCTCTACATAGTAACTATATACTCTTGCGCAGAAAATATGTAACACATACTTTCGACATGGTAATTATAGTACGTTAGAAACGTGATTGAACGTCTGTATTTGCACTAGCTAACAGGACTCCTTGTTTCTTACACTAACAACACAGCTATCAAATATAATACAACTTTTGTTCGGAGTCTAGCTTTTAATTGTGTACAAAAATTATTACTTTGAAAGATTCTACGTAAGTCTTTACTGCTGACTTTGAACAAGTTTTTGCCCACTGGGTAAAATACTGAAATCGGATGATTTGCCACTAATGAATGTGAAAAAATTCTTGTGTCAACCTAGTGGACTTGTGACGTCTTGTATCAACGTCAAAAAGACGTCGTTTTTACGTCGCGACGTGATGTTACAATTGAGTGAAAGCACATATTTTTTTATTTCAGTATTTTTGACAAATATCTCTCGGAGTGCTGGCATATTATCTATGCAAAGGTAAGCACCATTTGAAAATGTTTTGTTCTTTGAGTATGTTTTTGAAAAGCCTGAAAATAATTGTCGGACATCACCCGTGGAAGAGTGTCTTTCAAAATCCCTCTCCTCCACAGATGATATCCGGCGGTTGTTTTCAGACTCATATGAATCTTAAGTCTGTTTCATATTAGTAACGCATACGCAGTCGCAAAAGTTGTACGCAAGTTGTACGCATGCGTAATATCATGTTCATCCAGAATGTCCAAACTTCTGCTTCCATTAATATTGTAAAAGAAGCATTAATGTGAATGCATACTGAAGTACTGTTTGCAATGTCATCATAGCAAAATTTCTAACTAAGAAGTTGATTCTCGGCTGTTGTAATAACAAGAGAGAGTCTGTAGAACCCATCCGAGGGTTGAGAAGAAGTCTTTCTTCTTAAAACTTTGACAAGTAATTCTTTTCTTTTAGCTCAATGCTGCACGTCGTTGAATATGTAAAAGCTGGATTGAAATTTATAAAAGATTCTCCACTGTCTTGACGTTAAGACTTACTGGAAATACGCTTTTCCTTGTTTTTTTATTACTGTTATTTTTATTGTCTACGCATGCGTGATGGTATGATCACTTCATTCGAGAATACCCAACGTGTCTCTTCTCCACCTTATCGAATTATCATATAGAGTGCGTACATCATTGCTAGAAATAAGTGTAAATAATCGATGTTGAGGAGTGATTTTTGAGCTTTACTTCAGGCTACAAAGCAGGAAGCTATGTTCAAAGATCACTCCTCCACAGTGATTATTTGCTCTCATTTTGAGCATTGGTAAATCACAAAATTCTGTCTTCATAGTTGGCAAAAACTTGTTCTAAGTCTGCAGTGAGGATGCTCGTCTTTACTGCACAATTTGAACAGGTTTCGCCTACTGAGTTTGGAGTGAATGTACATTTTGGACGAAGATTGAAGTTTAGATCTCACAGAGGATCATGCCATAGATTTATTTATATATTATATATATTACAAAGCAAATTGTTCATGTAGAGAGGTAATAGCAAGTCTGCACATAACTGTCGGACATCACTTGTGGAGGAGTGTTGCAATTTAAAACAGATTGACTTGATGTTACAAAACTACCCTTTTTCCTTAAAAACACTCTCTACAAGTGATGTACTACATTTATTTTCAGGTTGGCATGGCGTTTATTATTTTTGGTATTTTTGAGAGAGTTGATGCGAGGGAGGATTCATAATATTTGAATAAAAAAACATTTTAATTATTGTTTTAAGCATCTTATGTAGTATATTTGTACATTTCCCATATTGTCATTATTATTATTATTAATCCTATTTAGTACGTCATTGTGTTTTTGTTAATAAAAATGGTCCCGATAGTGCTCGAAATAAGAAGAAATAATCACTGTGGAGGAGTGATTTTTGAGCATAGTTCTAGGCTACAAAGTGGCTATTCTCAAGCCCAGTTGACACACGGCGTCGGATCAAAGTCGATCGACGTCGCGACGTAACGTCAAGTTGATCCGACATGGTGTATTTACTGGGAGGACACCTCCGCAGAGATTATTTGTTTTATTTCGAAGAATACCCTTTATAATTTTTTATAAGTTAACCCTAGTGCTCGAAATAAGAGCAAATAATCACTGTGGATGAGTAATCTTTGAGCATAGCTTCAGGATAGAGCACCGAAAGCTATGCTCAAAAACCACAGTGATTATTTGCTCTTATTTCGACCAATTTACAACTAAGTAATGGTTAATTAGAATGAGTCCGAATATTTCTGATGAATTCAGTGCGTCCGTGTAGAGAACAGTACTTTAACGTATTAAACATTTCCCTTACTATATCACAGCTTGAATTAAAAGCAAATAATCACTGTGAATGAGGCTTTATAACCTGAAGCCATGTTCAAACAACACTCCTCCGCAGTGATCGTTTATTTTTATTTTAAGTCTTGTTATATGTCACAGTGGTCGAAATTAGAGCGAATAATCACTGTGGAGGAGGGATTTTTAAGCATAGCTTCAGGCTTTGTAGCCTAAAGTAATGCTCAAAAATCACTTCTCCACAGTGATTATTCGCTCTTATTTCGACCACTGTGTTTATAATCTTTTTAATAATATACTTTTAGTTTTGGAAAGAGTTGCGTTATTTTACGTTGTTAATAATTGCCAACAACATAATTTTGAATACAAGTTTAATTTTTTAAAAGTTTGAAAGACTTCCTCTACAATCAACAATCGTTTTCATGTGGAATCGGTAAAAAGGGAATTTCTGTATCCCTACTGAGTCTTACTTTGTCTCAACCGGTACCCTCGATTCCTCTCAAGTAATCGATGATGCAATTTAATACTAATGCTCTAAGTGAAAGCATATAAACTTTCAAATTTTATATTAAAATCATTCGTATTTGAAGAATTTGTTATATTCAATCAGGCAACTAGTCGCGTGAGAACTCTGTATTTTGGATGGTTAAAATTATAGCAACCCATTCACAAGTTGATTTAGTAGAGGCTGTCATGAAAATTTTTACTATATCTTCCTTGTATCTTACATATGCATTTCAGATAGATGAGTACTGTTAATTTGTTTTGTTTTTGTATTGGCCATAATAAATGAATGGCAAAATTGAATCGTTCTTAAATATAGTGTTTTATATCTTCCATCACCTGGTCAAATGCACATCTGCGATAAACGGCAATGGTGTAGTGGTATGCGCCCTCGGTTTTCACCAGTGCGGTCGGGGTTCAAATCCTGCTGCGGAAACTGGAATCGATACTCCACTCCGATCCGCTTTAAATGCAGCATACTCAGCATGCTGGCCCTGAGAGCAAGTTAGAGCAATGAATGCCTTGTGTAAAGTTTATTTTTACGCCATCTAAACGTATGTTTACTGGTCAAAAAAAATAATCGAAACTATCCGCCAGCGGGACTGTTTTATGAATTCGGAAATAAGAATGAAATTGGAACTTATTCCCAGTACATTTGGGCTACGACTTTTGGAAAACTGGCCGCACAAGTAAAATTAATGACGCCATAAATTTTATTCGGTTGTAGTTTTTATTTGAGTATTCAGAATAATTTCTGTGACTGACAATTCTACCATATATCCTCGAATAAGCGCCTGTCGCCAACAAGTGTGTATCTCGAATAAGCGCCTTCCCCGAAACCTCCACAATTAAATGCTCCATGTAGTTAAAAACATTTTGAGGCAATTTTTAGAGGTTTAATGGTATTTCTCGTAGTTAAAATTTTACTAGCTACTTACTGGACAAACTGTCCTGCTTGAATAAAGTAAAACATATGATGGATAAACTATTCGAAGTTTTTTATTCCAGAAATAATGACGTTATTTATAGGAAAAACCTTATTTTAGGGCCTAAACAGGGGAAATATATCAAATGACGTCAGAATATTTAGAAAAAAATAGATCTAATATTTTATCCATCATACTATTTACTGTATTAGAATAGAATAGTTTGTCCAGTAAGTATATATCCCAATTAACTACATGGAGTGATCACCTAGACATTTATTCGAAGAAATACTACGGTGTATACGGTATATACGGTGTAAAAATAAAAACAATACCGTATTTAAGAAAACCTTAGTACAACGTCATAAATGCTAGCAAAGCACGAGTTTCCGACGAGTTACCGTTTCCATTTACAATTTTTAGCTAAAATATGCCAGAATACAACGGTAACTCGCTTATTTTTTTTGAAAAAGTAGATTATAATCATTAGATAAATTATAAATGTTATCTGTGCATAATGTTCCAGCTTTGCAGGAAACAGAATACTGTGAGAGCATTGTGTCAGAGCATTTATTTGTTTACATTTCATTTAAAAATCCCCTCCTTATCTTTTGGACATAACTTGAAACTGGTCATCACTGGAAACCACAATCATTGGTGTTTTAAATGTATATCCAAACATATTCACTCACATCTTCTGAAAGAAGGCAAGAAGACAGCCTGTGAAGAAATAAATATGTGCTTTGTGAAAGAAGCTCTTCCGTGTTTCGAAAAGGCAAGAAGCCCTGGGAACGAGGTTGGTGCTATTTCAATTTTTTTCAGACAATCGTGGACGTAAATTATCGAATCTCAAGGTTTCCCCCTCCTCCCACCTTCAATGTTGATTTTCTGTATGTGCACAGCAAATATGAGATTGAGATTGGGGGATTTGGGAGGGATAAGGACAATGGAATATTAGACTTTGTGTTTTTATCAAAATCTACGTCCACGATTGTAGTCAGATCTAATGTTACTCGCCATTTGGTCCAATCACTTACCTTAATAGCAAAAATTAACAGGGGATGAAATTAACGCGAAATTCGCGGTAATTTTTTTCGGAATAATTTTCACTACTAGTAAATATTCTGAGCCCCTGTTTTTTACTACTAGTAAATTCTCACATACCTTTTGTGTAATTTTTGTACTATGGAGACTGCTTATATTTCGAGGTTTGAGACCCCTGGTATAACTTAGAAGATCGGTTAATCTGCATGATATTGTATTTCATTGCAAATACATTGAAAGTATCATAATATTACCATTCTTCATCTGTTACATATATACTCCAATAAACAATTCGCGTTAATTTTCTCCCGCGATGCAGAGAGTTAATGAAATTCGCGTTAATTATTTTTTTGGGATAATTTTCTAAGAGCTCACTTTTATCCCCCGTTATTTTTTACTTATAAGGTAGGATACTGAATGCAATAATACTGGAACAAGAATTGATCTGGACTTTTTTCTGTACATTTTGTCTGGGAAATAAGTTTTGAAATCCTTTCATGAGTGTAAAATGAAAACTTTAACTTCCGCTTAGTAGAAATTTTTAAAAGGCAATAATCACTGACTAATTAAAAAGTTTTCAACGTTGTTCTAGCGTCTTTACTGCGGACTTTGAACAAGTTTTTGCCAACTGGGCAATAGAGTCCTCCTAGTTCACTCTTGAGACGAATATGACGAAAACTTTCCATAGTGACAGCCTCGTTCTTAAGGCTTCTTGCCTTTTCGAAACGGAAGAGTGGCGAAATATTTAATCAACAGCACAATACGGTAATCAGATAAACTTGATAAATATTGCACAGTTGCGTTATTTGAGAAGAATTTGTTGGTGATAATTTCATTTTCAAATTGCACGTCATGAAAAAAAAGAAATATGAAGGCGTACCCTTATTTAGCTGAGTCAATGTTTGATGAAATCAACTTCAACATTACACACAGTAAAAACTTAAATCGAAACTCGCCAAGGAGATGAAACTATCCTTATACTGCATTTATTATGTAACTTACGATTCGAAGTGACTCTTTTCTGGTTGACCTTTCCCCTGGAACAAAAAATAAATTTGTCCCAGGTGAATGCATCCAGCGATAACCTCGTTCCCAGGATCCTTCTCTCTTGACGTTTAAATCGGCAGTGCTCTTTCTCTCTTGACGTTTAAATCGGAAAGAAAAGGAGATTTAATTTCGATTTAAACGTCAAGAGAGAAAGAGCCCTGGGAGGTTGCATCCAGAGTAGCATGACGGTTTTATTTCTTTTGACAATAAAAATGGTAAAGTGTGTTCAAAATAGCTGATTTATCTAAGAATGAAAGGGGATGGGATGGGAGAGGTAGCACTTTACAGTCAGAAACTTCACAATGAAGCAACCAAGTGAGCAGAAACGAGACCTAGAACAAAGAGCTAGAACAACGTCCGAACGTCCAAGATGTTCTGGCGTCTTTGCTGCGGACTTCAAACAAGTTTCGCTCACTTGGAGATATTATAGCATGAGCAAATTGAAAACATTTGAAGAACTCGAGTGATTATCAACAAAACGATATACAATTGATTTCTTCTCTTCAGTTTTTATAAACAAAAATAAGAGTACAAAAAAAACACGGAGGAGTGTTTTCACTGCTGCTGTTATTTATATGGAATTTGTTCAACTGTCGGATTCTTTTTTGTCGACTTCATATTTTTGTTTGCTTGTTAGAAAATTTTTAAAATGAAAATGTTGAAGAAGATACTGCTGATTAGATTTATATTTTTTACTGCACTTATCGGTGAGTGACGTAATTAAATTTCTATCCAATCATATGCTGCAACTGTGGCTAATGAGTAAATTTTAACCAGCTACGTCGATATATGAAGGCAACTAGTTTCTATTTGATAACTTTCATATGCACCTGAAAAACGTCTCAGATTTACCTACCTGTTAGTTAGTGAGGAGAACGTTTTCTCAACTATATAGTGGTTTCATTGCTGATAACAAAATAAAGAGAAAGGGAAGATAAAGATGAGATATCTTTTTCTCGCTGTACTCATTGGTAACTATTGCATGTATATTGAGCAACCTCGTCCCTATGGCTTCTTGCATGTATATTCAGCAACCTCGTCCCTATGGCTTCTTCATTTTTTTCAAAAAAATCACGGCTTGCTGTACTCATTGGTAACTATTGCATGTATATTCAGCAACCTCGTCCCTATGGCTTCTTGATTTTTTTCAAAAAATTCGCTGCTTGTTGTACAATTACGTACGATAAACTGTCGATATTGAAGACTCACAAATAACAATACCGAAACCTCTCAGCAACGAACGTTAGAACCAAAACTATTTCTCTGTATTGTTAGAAGGTGTCTGTTCTACGGGTTTGCAAAGTAACCGAGAGGTTAACGGCACCCAATCTTATGTTCGGTGTCTACATGGTGAGAGCATCTGCGGATGAAGTACAACGCGAAATATTACCGAATATGGTCCCAAATATCGCCATATACCGACTGTGTATTGCGCATATATGGTAATAATAATATACAGGACAAATTCTCTACTATTTCACGCCTGTGAAAGTTCATAGCATTTTCACTTCCTTGTCGGCATAGATATATATAGCAATCGGTTTATATAACACTCATGAAGAATCATTGAAAAATCAGAACTTGTTGTGTACTTTTGATGAGATAATTATATATATTTAATAAGCGTAACAACTGTTAATGATTAACAAATACTCCAACACAGTTGATATACTTTAAAACCTTTTTTTAGTAAAGGCGACAATATCATTAGCCAGAAATCCCAAAAATAGGAATATAGAATATGCAAGCGATGCAAGAATATAGGGTATTTGTGAAAGTATCATTCAAAAATTATTCGGACATCATCAAGAGCTAAAAATGTCTACTATCTAAAAATATAATATGAAGTCTACTAATTTTTTAAGTATAACACCATCACGAGTCACGTGGATCGGAGCTAAATGCCTCCGAGTTTTCTTTGATCACTTGTCTCATTACTAACCTCGATCTAAATATTTATTTTCTCTTATTTCCCAGTGGACAAAAACTTGTTCAAAGTCAGCAATATAGACACTTTCTAGCGTCTTTACTGCGGACTTTGAACAAGGTTTTGCCCACTGGGTTTGCTTTAAAGTTAGGAAAATCCCTGGTACTGAAGTTGGTATCTCTATTATTGTCTGCTATTAGACAATGTCTATTTATTATATATACTATTTAGTCAATACAGTACATTGATGCTATTATTATATAATTTAGCTGCCTGAAGTTAATAGTTTTCACACACCAGGACAGTCGTTGATATAATAATACTTAATATACAAAAGATATATACTTTAATACAAAACTTGTTCAAAGTCCGCTAGAAAGCGTCTTTATTGCTTACTTTGAACAAGTTTTTGTCTACTGGAATAAAAACTATTCCTTATTAAGTAGACTACATAATTTTAATTTATATCTCTTGAGCTTTTTTTTGTTTAAGTTTTAAATCTTACTGATAAAAAGGAAGCTGATGATGTTATATTGGTCAGCCTAATCGTAAAGTTCGTTATGTTGATCATCTCTCTTCTTTATTTAGGTGCAGTAGTATGTTCAAGTTTTAAAGTAAGTTATTTTTTTAATATTTCAGATTTTTCGTGAGGCTAGGTTCTGGTTCTTCTAGACTTTCTAAACCTCTTGTAACTGTGCAAGTTTATATTTGATTTTCTCTTCTGTTATCTCTTTTCACAAGAAGCCCGTCGTAGGTTAACGATAAGCGCCTCTGAAGATTGTGATTGATGCAAATGAGTACGATAATCGTGCTATCTAAGACATGTTACCACCGAGTTAAAAATGTCGAGTTACGAGGAATTTGAGTTACTTGAGGTATTAATGTCACAAACTATAACTCGACGATTTCTTTCCATGACTAATCTACCTCTATTCGAACAAAGAGATAAGTATTTCAAATTGAGTTTAATTACATATGACGTCAGTACTTTATGTTAATTCCTAGGAGGTTTAAATCATTTATTTTAGGTAAGCACACGTCGTTTAATCAACGGATAATGGGAGCATGCAGTAAAGACGCTAAAACAACGTCATTCGAATTTACTGCGTGCAGACTTTGAGTGCTTAGAGCAATTTTTGTCTTTATTGAAGCGTTAAGGAAACCCGCCGTCTTCCTCCACCACCATTCTACAGATAAAAAAAATGCTTGTGTGGTGTCTTGGGGTTAAATGCAGATGAGATCAGACTACGATAATAGATTTTTCTATACAGATATCCATCCATTATATCCATTGATGTGTGAAATGGTTTAAACTCTTGCACACCGTAATAAGCACCGTGATAAACACAAATCATATCCCTATTATGTAAAGAAGCTGCAAGTCTTTCTCATTTTTCATTCCCCATAATTAATTAATGTTAATAATTTGTTGATACTAGTTCTCATGTTCTTGGGGTGGAGGTTTATTCGAGGGAGGGGATTTATTTCAAATATTAAAGCCGAGCGGTAAATGGAAACAAAAAATTGAGCTGATTGTTCCATAAGACTGCGTTGCCACAAAGTTTAGGAAAAACGCGGTCAATCTCGCTGTGAATATTGAAAAAAATATAAAAAATGCCAAAATTGCGGAATTGGATTTTCAAGGGATACAGCATTATCATGTAACAGTGATACCATGTAATACTGCATTATTAGCTCGTAATATATAATGTGTAATTCGAAAATAGTTTCTATTGTAGTATATTTGAGTAAAATCTACGGTACATTCTAAGTGTGAATAATATAATCCGAGGTTTATTCTAAGTAGGGGCTTATTTGACAAAATTAATGTTGGGGTGGAGACTATTTCGAAGGGGGATTATTTGCCGGGAGTGGGGGAGCGCTTTTTAGAATAGGGACGCCTATTTAAAAAAGTAGGCAATAGGTGAGGCTTATTAGAGAGGGGAACTTATTTAAATAGAGAGGCTTATTAAAACATTTACGGTATATGTGCGGTATATGAGCACATATGTCTTATGTATCTGGGACAATTGGCGGTTATCTCAGATCGCGTTGGGAAAATAGAACTTATTTCTATTTTTCTGACAGTATATACGATTTTACGATGATATTGAAACATTGACACGCAAAACTTTAGATTTGGAACTACATTAAATACAAAAAAATTCGGACGTTTTTTATTTTCAGAGAAATGCTTATCCGAAAACTAAATTGTGCAAAATGTTTTGTGTCCGATTTTTTTATTGTCCCAACTATTTATTTGCCTTAAAAATCCAAAAATCGCTCGCGGTCTAAAGTTATGTCGTTTATTTGGGACAATGATGTAGAGAAAGCCGGCATAGCGAACGCTATTGATCATGAACTCAACCCCGAAGACCCATTCTGACTTGGACTGAACTTTTGTATTTACGTTATCAAAGTAATTTTGATGATTTTTAGTAAAAATGAAGGAAAATTCCATTGGTACTTGTTAAATGTTGCTGTTTTGTTGTTGTAGATTAATGACTGAAATTTAGACCGAAGTTTGTCCAAGATCTGAAATACTCAAACATCTTTCAGAAAAAATTGGATTGGCCCTCCTCGGCTTCCGTATGTTTTAAACTAAAAGTTGAATAACTAAATTACCAATTACTTTCTAGAGATCAGATGAAATTCGAAAGAAATTAGGAAATGTTAAAACCGTTGCTGATTTTGAACGAAAGTTTCATATTGACAGATATGGTAAGACAAGTCCCATCTACACGAGCTTACACCCAGAGTGGGCTATTACTATCACTCTGCGACGAAGGTGGCGTCCCGCCTTTCTTATTGACCACGTTCATGAAGTGCTACCTTTTCGAACGTTAGTACCAGCATCCAAGGATAATTTTCGGAAGGACTCACAAAAATATTTTTAATTTCATCCACTCGGGCTCAAAGATTTTAGTTCCATTTAGCCGCATTATTTATTTATTATTTTTTAAAAAACCCAATCAAGGTCATAAATGATGATAAAACTTGTGAATTTTAAAGGATATTATACACCACAAGTAAAACATAAGTGCGGAAAACAACCATGAGAAGTCCCTAGAGATTTACCTCAGAGATTTATCGAGTAGACTGAGGGCTTAGGATCTTAGGTCTTTGTACAAATTCGACAAATTTTCTTGATTCTAGCAGCCTAGTACCCAGGCTCTTAGAACAAACTCGAACTTTTGTTCCGATCACCTTGCTAGTAAAAATTTAATGCTTTTTGTCACAGTTGAAATTCTGATTTTTTGCACGAATTTCCCTTTTCACCAAATATATATGAGCACGATTGTAGTAACAACTATCAGTAAATATAAAAGCATTTCTAAAAATTTCTTTATAATCAAAACGGAACAGAAAAAACTGAGCTACTCTATAAATGCAAATCTTTATGTGTTGCAGTAGTAAATATGTTTTAGGGGGTTAGTAAAGGCATTACCTGTGACTTTTATGTGCGCTGGTAACTCCTTCCAAGCCATAATGGCTCTAAAATTAAACTATTAACACAAAATATACAATCCCGTGATTTAACAAGCGTAGTGCCATTTCTAAGGCCATATTTACAACCCTTTACATTAAGAGAGATTTTATGAGTTTGATCAGATAATGCACACCACAAGTCTACAAGCAATCGCATAAATATTTGAGACAAGGCAAAATTTGAGCAAAAATCCAGAACTTTCGATTGGATAAATTAAATTTTCGGTAGCAAACCTAAAGACACTGCGGCGTTGGATGGAGTGCCCAAAAATGAAAAAAAGCAAATTTTGAAAAGCTTGCAAAAAAATAAAAAACGGTGGAGTGCCTTCTGAAAGTGCCCCTGTTCCCCGTTTTCGACGCGCCCAGCCTTTGTGGAGGGGAGCGAAATAAGAGTGAAAATTTAGCAAGAGCATTTTGTATTTTAGAATAGTATAGAATATACTTGTGCATATAGACAATACATATATCATATACAAAACATATATCATATATGCATAAACATACAGCCTATATGCGTAAATCCTATATATACATATATTCTATGTACATGTAGTCTATATATATGTAGCCTATATACGTGTAGCATATAGCAAATGTGGATATCATATTCTTTATTTTATAAGCATATAATAAATACATGAATATAAATGACAATATATAAATACTATATAACTATATAGTGTATACGTAATAGATATATATTGTATAAGCAGTATGCGCATTTACGTGTGTTAAACATAACTTTCGCTCAGTTTGGCGTACTACCTTCATATCGTATTATTTGTGTAAAGCGTAGTTAAGGCAATTTTAAGCTAATTTTTAAGAAAATTGCAGTAACCGCGGCTGAATATGAGGTCGTATCGCAGATACTGTTAAGTTTGATTCAGGTAAATCACTTAATAGTAAAAAGATATGAGATCGGAAAAGTTTCAAAATTATCATGTCATTCGTTGCATTTCCCATTTTTGTTCAAAAAAATTGAAATGAAATAAACGGTGGTTTTGAAAACCTATAGTGAGGGATTTTGTCAATAGTAGTCAAAAATATGTGTAAGTAAAAGATTGATGACATCATATAGCTAAGTATTAAATAATATTTCTAATTTATCTACCAAAAAGGAATGTCTTTTGTTTGGCTTTTGCGGGGTATGCGCGCTTGTTCTAATTTTGGTAAGTATTGAGAGTATAAGCTAAGATTTGATGACTTAAATTTCTATATTTTTAGGCAATTCAATGGAACGCGAAATACACATGCTTGCATATCAAATGCCAGTAGGTTAGTATATCCTTAACAAGTGCATTCCTGCCGTACTCGTAATAACTCGCGTAGATTTTGCCATTCTATGTAATCAATCTTATAAAGACCACAATTTCGTTGTTCCAATTGTCTTAAAGTTATTGCCTGTTTTCCCCAATTAAACAAGTCATTTCAGATTTCACCATACCTTTATAGTAAATACCTCTAAAGTATGGTAGCTCTTATATGACTTCTCGTTATAAGAAATAATTCTGTTCTAACTGGTTAGGGTTCTAACCTAGGATCAGAATTAGTTTTCTATCAATGGAATGTCTTCTTTTGGCTTTCGCACGGAATTTTCCGCCTCATAGAAATCGACGTTTAGACCCCACTTAAGAACATCAAGACAGCAAGACTCAAGCACTAAGGAGGAACTTTGATTCCCCGATCGTCTTTTATTCACCTAACCAGTGGATACACGTCGTCGGGGAGGGGGGATTTATTAAGCGGGGGGCGTGGGCGGTTGGGCGTTCGGAGATTAGAATAAGCGAGAGGGTTGGCCAATTTCTGTCGTTACTAATTAAACATTATAACAATGACACATACATTGTTATCGGGTAATTCCAGGGTTTGTGTAGCAGGTAATTGATTAGAGACTACAATTATGTGTGTAATTTTTGAGAAGTTTTCAAATTTTGGCGTAAAATACAAACCATAAGTAAAACGTAGCTAAATAAAATGACGTCGGGAATACTCAAGAGATTTATCGAGTACACTTAAGATCTTAGGTCTTTTATAAACTCGACAAATTCTGTTGTTTCTGGCAACCTAGTGCCCAGGCGAATAAGTAACTGTAACTAAGTAACAAATAAGTAACAAATAATACAAATAAAGTACCGTAATGCCTCAATTAAGCGCCCCCCTCGAATAAGCGCCCCCCCTTTTCGCATAAATTTCAATAAGCGCCCCCCTCGAATAAGCGCCCGCCCTCAAACGAGCGTCCCCCTCTAGAAATTCAAAATTAAATAAGCGCCCGGGCGCTTAGTCAAATTCGACCTTTTTTAAAACATTTTTTAGTGAAAACGGAAATCCGTATGTAGATTTTTGCAGTTAGATGAGAATTCAGATGATGAAGATGTAGATATTGATTAAGAAAAGAAGAAACAGTATAATACAAGCATATCATTGTGGTGTTTTTTC
>JAULBZ010004581.1:0-14564 GCA_032360805.1 Neoturris breviconis | reverse complement strand
TGATTAAAGTTTTGTATTTTTTATGCTAACTGTGTGGCAGCCATATTGTTTGGCCAAACTTCATTGCTTTTCTGCATGACTTCATGGAATTTTAGCTTGTTTTTGATAAAATAATTGCTTATTTGATCCACTTCCTGTTATTTATAAATGCTGAAATTTTCAGGGTGTGATCAGCAATTGCCAATAGTGAATTTGATTAAGAATTTTGACAAAATAGGGTGATTATGCATTAAAGAAATTAAACATTAAAGAAAACAAAACATTAAAGAAAACAAAAATATTAAAATAAATTTGAGAAACTTACCAAATTTTTTTATACCAATCTCATTACCATTCATAAACACTTGGTTACTTAGATTATGGCTTGTGTGTGTTACTTTACCATTATGCAACTCTTGTAATAGTTCCTTTGGAGTTTTTCGCTCATCCCACTTGTATGGCCCAGAACTATGGAAATATTATGTTTGTGAGAAAAAAATAACATGAAAAGGTACAATCTAAAAAAAGAAACTAAGGAAAGAAACTTTCTTTCTGTATATCACAACAAGTTACAATTATTTGAATCTCCATCAATGTAGAATTTAACTCATAAGATGCACATTTCTCAATATTAATACCACGGGTATGATTATCTAAACGGTCGTATTAATATTGAGAAATGTGCATCTTATGAGTTAAATTTTACAATAATGGAGATTGAAATAATTGTAACTGTATTGTATGTTTGATGAACGTATATTTGATTGAAAACTCTTTTCTGCTTTTACTACTTTATACACATGAACAAATAATACTAACTACTTACGTGTAATATGTTCTAGGTAACCCTCTTGTTGCTCTTGCTGTTGACAAATATCTATCTTCCAAATCAATAACAGTCTCTCCAATTAAGTCATTCCTTGTAAGACGATCATGATCCATCACCTTTATTTTCAAATCTTTTGTAATTGGAATTTTAGCTCTAATCTCAAAAAATGCACCAAAATAAGGATTAAGATCATTAGCTATATAATTTTCTTCGTCAGAAATTTTCTGCTTGCCTAATTCAACAACAATAAAAGGATCAGATTTACCATTCAAGTCTTTTGCTTTCAACTCAATACCACGAATAATATACACACGTATAACACAATCAACTGGTTTAAATTTACTTTCCTCAATTTTAATTGAATTTACAAATGTTTTTTTCTCCGATTCATGCACTTTCAGTAAACCCTAGAAGAAATATTCATCTATTTATTTTAAATATCACATGTTGATATCTACAACCCCTCACATAAATTATGAGACATGTCAGATCTTTTGTCTTTTTGCAAGCTTGACAAAGTAGTACCCTGACTCTTAGAAAAAATGAAATGTTTTGTGCCGTTCGTGTTGCTGATCAAAATTTAAGGCTTTTTATCTAAGTTCAAATTCCAATTTTTTGCACAAATTTCACCTTGTCTCAAAAGATTATGTGCAGCAATAAATATGTAGGGATATGTTTTTCTACTAATTTTCCTGCTATTCTACAGAGGTCTCTAAATCTCTTTTTTATTCAGATCTTCTTTCATTAAAGAAACTGACGGATGGGCATGCTCCAACTGACTTGGTTGGAAATCTTGCCAGTTATCCCCTCTTCCTTTTATAAAGTTTAGACTTCGAATCCAATCTTTAAGTTTCCATAATAGTTCATCTGTTATGGACAAACAACTTACTTTTAGGATGTCTAATTAAGTAGAATTTCGATTTTGATAAAAATTAACAGTTTTGTCTAAATTTATCAAAATTCTTACTTTAAATTCTCCAATTACACTACAGTCATCATCAAATTCATTACGTTTTAGTAGATACGTTTCAACAATGTTTGAATCCTTGAACTCTTTTTCCAGTTCTTTTGTATATATCTGTAAAGTAGAAATGTAACAAGAATGAAACAAGAATAAAAAAAGAGCAGTCACATGAGAAAATAATTTTAAAGAATGATTGTTAAAACGGTCGAAATTGCATTTTAGTTCTATCATCAGGGATAGAATGGCAAGTACATGGTGATAATCCTGATAACACTGTGGGAGTCATACTTTTAGTACATTCACACTGATAGAGGGAGGGGTCTTATGATATAAATAGCACATAGTTTTGCTTTTAAGTAGTGGACACAAAATAATGGGTTACGCATGCGGAGCCAACAACAAAGTAATAGTAATATTATACTGTGAATCTAAGGAATGTGCATAGACTGAGCTAAATAACATTTATATCATAAGCAACCCAATATTTTACCTTCATGGTCTGGAAACCTTTCTTCAAATAATCGCCTGCTTTTGAAAGTTGAGGTGGATCACATGATGCAAAGTATTTACACCACCAATCTAAATGTTTTTCATTACTGCCCTAAAATACGAGCTCAAAAAGTTAAAAATGCTGTTTGTATATTATATAATATGGAAGAAAGAGGTACATTTTATTGTTTAAAAACATATGTTGTATTATTTTGTTGTTACGGTACTATCTCACCCGTGTCAGATATATAATGTTACAGCAATACCACAGTATGCATCCCCAAGATTTAGGAGGGAGGCCATTAGCTGAAGTTTTAGGTGGAATTTTACCCATTTAGGGGAGGATTTTTCAGGGGGTTGCAACATAGTGTTGTTACATTATGAATTTCAATTAAATACCCAAGAAACAAATCTAATTTGTTACCAACTTTCCATAAACGTTAAGAAACTATGTAGCTATATACATAAAATATTTAAAAACATTCAGTTTTTCCTTCTAATCACTTGCATTTATTTTCATACTCTTCAAGACTTTTTACAGGGATTCTTAATGCAGCAAACTACCTTAATTAATTTTTGCAAGGTCATTTTTTGGAATTTTGCGAGGACTTATTTTCGCGAATGAGCTATATTGAGATTTTTCACATGTACTTATTTTCATGAATGAATTAACTGTTATTAACATTATTTACATGAATTATTTGGACACATATTAATGAAAAAATATTAAAAAAATACAAGTTCTATTTTCGTGAATGGGATGTTTATTAAAATCCAAAATTTGCAAAATTTGCGAAAATTAATCTTCGCAAAAATTAACCCAATTAAAATTAAGGAGAAATAGTTAGGAGAAATGATATTTTAGGGGAGAAGTGGGGTCATTTTTTGTAAGTAGAGGGGTTTGCCACAAAGAGGGCAGAAGGTTGAGGTGGCCAATTTCAGGTGGGGGTTGACCTATACAATGACACCTTCTCCTATTAATGGTTACACAATGCAACAATCATATGCAAAAATTAAAAACAGTATATTCACCAGGCTGTCATTTGTGGTTGTTGACATATAAATAAGATATTTATTATTGCAAGTCTTACGCATGCTATGAAAATGAAGGTAACTTACTTTCATTTCATCTTCAACTTTATCTATCTGAACTACATGCTCTGATTTATGGAGGCTTTCAATGCCATCTTCTAAAAATACGATATATATCTTACCACTTTGAATGTTTACTTTAAGTTTAATAGACTGAGTAGCAGTAAACCTTTGGTATGGTATGAATTAATTTTAAAAAAAGAGGGATCAACTTATGTTAGCATTATACTTTTCATAAATGATCAAATAAACCCCCAGTTCCAAATACCCTTTAATAGGTCATATTTGTAATTATCCCATTTCAAAAAAGCCCCCAGTTGAGTATTCAAATTATGCTCAACCTACAGAATGGTGGTTTATGCAAGTACATCGATTCAAAATGGGTGTTTTATTTCGAATATGACCTATAAACTGTGCCAGAGTGAATGTGTGTCATTATCATTATCATTATCAAATCATGAACTTAATTACTTACGTAGATACATAAATTAAATTATAATTATCTTTAATTAAAATTATCATAAGTTATCATTAGATTATTATAACAAAAGACTTAGAAGGAATCCCTCTTGAGAGAGAATATTTGTAAGAAAATGTCCCTATATTGACTAATTTCATCTGGTATGAAACTTTGCCCTTAACGAGATGTCCATGTAAGCCGAATATATATTCAAACCAGTTTGAATATTCATGTAGGATAAATCTTGTTTAGGGGTCCATGTAAATGCTGCCCAATTTGTTTTTATTAAATAAGCACCTAGAGGCTTATTTGATAATTTACAGTAAGCATTTAGATGATAAGCTCTATTAAAACACTACTGATTATGTATGATTCAAAGAATACCAACAGATTTAGCACATAGCTGTCATTATATTATATACATAACATCTACCAAGTTCTCATATATTAAAACCTCTTTATTTGCATATATTTGTATGGAATTGACAAAACCAAGCACTCAACAATAAATATTGTTTTTATGGTGTTGGAAATCACAAATTGGACCCTTTATTGCTAAAAAATATTGATACTAAATTACAACATGGTAGTGTTCTGGGATATGGTATAACACAAAGTAGGCCGCAGTCATCACCACTTTTCATATCCCTCATAAGCTTACCCTTTTCTAAAACTTCATAAATCTTTGGTGGTTTGCTAATTTTAAAATTCTTTATCACATGACTTCCAACCAGCACTTTACGGCCAAATGAACGATTGTCATACACTTTGATAGTTACTGGTGGCATGTATAATGGTTCTTTAGGTAAAGGCTACAAGGGAAATTTACTAACGTATAATTATCAAGTATATAAAAAAACAATCGTTTTAATTCACATAAATGAAGGTACATCTATTACACAATATTAGCTAGTAAAGCACTGATAATGTAAAACTTGAATTTCCCTTTAATGACTTTAATTGAGTTAGGGACCGCCTCAAAAATAAAATCTACAGAGGAGAGTACTGAGTTAATGACCTTGCAATGGGTTGGTTTCTTCGTACCAAAAAACTAATCCATTGCAAGCTTGTTGACCTAACACACTTCTGCACAGATTTATTTTTGTTGAATTTTGTCAGTTTTAGTGGATTTAACCCTACCAAAGAAGTTGGTTCTGGAGCAAAACTTTGAGATGGTCCCTTACATAAAAACAAATAAAACCCTCACCACAACTGAACAAAGTGGAGTATTGCTAAAGTTAGGAGTTAACTTTGTATTCTTGATAATACCAGATTTAAGAGTCTCCCCACCAATTTCTAGTTCTATGGATGGTGATGTCACACTAGATGATTGATAACTCTTCATATTTCGTACACCAAAACAAACAAGCTAAAATATATAATATTATAACTCGTTAACGGGACATGTTATATCAATCTAATGTATATTCGTCTGTTTATATTTACTAGCTGAACTAGCTAAAGGGTTCAATCTTCAGAAGTAAATCTTCCTAAGTTTAAAATGTTCCATGCTTGTAGTAGATTAAACTACAATTGTATTCGCACACATTTAAACACTTGATATTATAAAATGGTAGATGGATGAGTATCATTTATATAATAACCAGGGAATGAATGAATAGCATCATTTAAATATAGCTTAATATTTGTGTCACTTATATTTTTACTTCCCCTATTTTTGCACTCCATATGTTTTCACACCATGTAAATATATATTTTTAATCTTAATCTTAATCTTTCACATGACGGGTGATACAATCCTCAACCTACCCTATCAACCCGTGAAACATGGCCGGAACCACTTTACAGGGAAACATGTATGCAGCAGTACTTCCAGGTACGTGGCTTGATTAGTAAAGAAGTACTTGGTACAATATCCAACCTGCAGTCCTGGGACTTTGATGACCCTGACTTCATGATCCTGACCCCGAGACACTAGCCACAGGGCCATCATCCGCAGACTCTGTTTTGTGCATAAGAACTAAACTATAATCTAATCTTGGCGAGGGATGAGGAGCTTGGGTGGTGTTAGGCCATATTTCTACTTTGTTAAGAAATGGAGAGCATAAAAAATAGCAAGAATATACATTTTTAGATGGTGTATATTAACAAAGAAATTGTGATCCCCGCAATTTGCAGGAGGCTTAATAACAAGAATAAGAGTTTTAGAAATTGTAAAGAGGGAGGGGGAAACAGGGCTTAGACCAAATTTCTACTTCTGTTAAGTGATAAAGGGCGTAAAAGAATAAGCTTTTTAGATGGTGTATAATAAAAAATAAATTGTGATCCCCGCAACAGTGTCCATTAAGCTTAAACCAAATTTCTACTTTTGTTATGTCATAGAGAGCTTAAAAAATAGAAAATATAGTAATCCCCGCAATTTGCAGGGGGTTTAATATCAAAATCTCCAATTTAAGACTTCTTGAATAAATATAGGAAGCGTAGCAATAAAAGCCTATTTCAGATTGTGAAGTAAGCGTAAATATAAAGGTTTCTGAGGCTCATAAAATATCCTTCAAATAAGGTTGCGTAAACAGTTCACATCACGTTATAAGAATAGCGAGACAAAATGCAGAAGTCATAGTCTCATAGGTAAAAATATATTTTAAATTTTTTTTGCATCTGGTTTATGGTCAAAGTGATTGCTTCAAAAGATATCCACCTTGCGCCTGTGTTTGCAATTGATTCTGTGCTTGCCTCGTTAGTGTGAAACAGACTTAAACTTAATATTATTTCTACTGGGAGAGGGTTCATACTCCATTCATATTTTAAGTAATTTCTGACAAAGAAATTTGCTTCATAAAATTCTGTGACGTTCGCTAAAATTCTATCAGATCTAGGCAAAACATTTGTTCCAGGAAATTTATTGTTGCCATGGTAACCAACTTTTAGGTACTAGATGGGGACCAAAATATCGACTTTATTTTTAAATCGTTTTTACTGCCTTATTTTTAGCTTCTAAATACTTCTGAGGATACATTTGTTTTTAGATATAATTTGATATCATTTGAAAGGATAACTTAATAATAACATAAGAACTACAGCAAAAAAGCTGTCTTAATTTTTGCAAATAATTTTCTGGGATATTTGCCTAGTGTCAGCGATTATATACTTTAGTAACTGCTAACATCACAAAACTGATTAAACAATATAGTTTAGATTACCTTTCCCTATTTTCTTAACAATTTTAATAAACAAAGGCGCAGTACTAAAATAATTCCCTTTATCATTTCACATTTGTCAAATATGCGCCATGTTATGGTGATGTCAGCAGTTCTTTTTTATGAACAAAGTCTTTACTTTATAATATTCTATAATTGCACAAAGTTTAAAGGCCATACTAGTTCTAAATAGGAAATAATGAAAGGAATTCTTAGAATTCCCCCACCATTTTATGGAACCCTAAAAGGGGCTAGTATTAAAAAGTTAAGAGTATTGCAACATTACCTCAACCGAAGCATTGACAACAACTGGTCGAATATCAGAAGGTACGAGGAAATGTCTGTTTTCTCTGTCGAAAGGTGGATCATCTGGGACATGCAATTTATCAATCTAAAATAGGAATGAAATAATCTCATGATACCGAGAGATTAAAGATTAAAGAAAAGTGTTATGTCAGCTTGTGAAAATTTATCTTTTACATAATATGGACGTCAATACAGTCAATAAAATCAACAGAGGATAGTACTGAGTTAATAATGTTGCAATAGATTGATTTCTGGAAGAAACCAATCCACTGCAAGTTTTTTGACCTAACACCCTTCTGTACAGATTAATTTTTGTTAAATTTTGTCAATTTTAGTCATTTAACCCTAACAAATAATTTTTTTTGGAGCAAAATATTAAGATGGTCCCTTATAGTGGAAGAGCGGTTTCTTGTGAAACTTCATATACTACTTCACAGATATATTACTTCACACATATATTACTTCACAGATGAATTCGTAGTAGAGAAATAAAAATAGAAAATACAGAGGAGTAATTATGGTGATCAAAAAATTAGATATTGTGAATTAACATACAAGGATAAGTTCTGCAGCAGCTAACAATTCGCCATGTTGTTTCCCTTTTATCATAACAGGATACCATCTTAAGCAAGGTAGCTTATCAGTCTCACTTCGTCTTACATATGGTTTGATTAAACATCGACCAAGGAAGTCATTTTTTCCCTATAAAAATAAAGATTATAAAATGTAAAATAATTAAGGTATGGTATTAAAAGTAGCCCACCAAACTGAGTGAAAGTAAAGCTAAGCAAATATGATAATCTAATATAGGAAAATGATATATGCTATAATGTTATATGCTTTAATATTTTAAAGATATCTTGCCTTTTTAAATAACACTAAAACTTGTAAAGGTAAGATAAAAGTAGCTCTACAGCTAATTTATAACTAAGAAAAATATGTATTGAGGGGAGACCATACCTAATAGAAAATAGCTACAAATGGTTTGACCATTCTTGGACAATACATGACACAGGAGAGACAAAACAACACAAACATAGCGAGTCAAAAGATAAACAAACCATGTGAGAAACTCGGTCAAATTTGTCAATTCAAAGAGGATTAACCCTAGCAAATTAGCAAAAATAAGTTATCAAAAACAAGGTACGTGTACCTAAGAATTTACTCATAACTCACATTCCGCATAATTTATTTTTCGCCAAAATTTCCGTAATAAAATTATATTAAAAGTCCCAAAGTTTCAGCTGCATAGCATAAATGTTTCTGGAGATATAAGTATCAGTATCATTGATCTGAGATTTCCAGCTTAAATCTAACAGAACACCAAGATATTTAATAAAATCGCTAGGAGGCCTTTTACAATCGATAAAAAGCCTAAAATCATAATTAAGGGGTTTTCGAGCATGCTTAAAATCAATGTACTCAGTCTTACTAGCATTAAGAAAGATTTTATTAGCATTGAGCCAGTGACAGAGAAGCTTGAATTCTAAATTCATTTGTTTGTCCAGTTGCTTTAAATAGTTCCTGAACTGTAACATGCTTGTATCATCAGCAAAGTGATGTACCAGGGAATACTTTATTGTACAATTCAAGTCATATATATATATATTAAAAAAGAGATCCAGAAACAGAGACTTCAGGAACACCGTGTCTGATGTGATTATTCGCTAATCTATTTCTATTGAATGATACAAATTGTTGACGTATAGTTAAAAATAGCGTAAATAAAGAGAGTGGGGTACCACAAATTCTATAATGGAAAGCTTTTTAAGCAAAATATTATGATTAACTGTATCAAAGGCCTTTTGGGGATCAAGAAAAAATCCACATGCATAATTTCCTTTATCAGGGTCATCCATAAAATGTTGTGAAATGTTCGGATGAGTTTGTGAGATTGAGTAATTTTTTCTAAAACCAAATTGTTGCTTATACAGGACCTTGATGCTTTGGGAAACCTGTACACATGTTTGTATATGAGTTTTTTAAATAGCTTATCAATGTTTGAAAGTAAAGATATAGGTCGATAATTTGTAAGTTCCAATTTGGATCCTTTTTTATTAATAGAGATAACCTTGGCTTTAGTTTGTAAGAGAAATGCCTGATGTAAAAGACAAATTAATAAATTTTTAAAGTAGGATACATAATTCAGTTTCAACAATAGTTAAAATTTGGGCAGGAATACTGAATGGCCCAGAATATTTACCAAAGGTCGAGGAACGAAATACAATGCAGAACTTCTAAATCATCAGTTAGAGAAAGAAACATTGAATTAAGAACACGATTCTTTTAAAAAGAGGAGAAATATTTTGGTGTGAATGGGATACCCATTCTTATATCATCAGCAATTAAAACAAAAATAATTATTAAAAGAACTATCAATTGCCACTGGATCAGTGACAAGAAAGTTATCAATGTATGTATGTAAGTAATCAAA
Organism: Neoturris breviconis; assembly: GCA_032360805.1. Taxonomy (NCBI): domain Eukaryota; kingdom Metazoa; phylum Cnidaria; class Hydrozoa; order Anthoathecata; family Pandeidae; genus Neoturris; species Neoturris breviconis. The sequence goes on along the minus strand of JAULBZ010004581.1, from coordinate 4,850 downwards.
TAGAAATCTTTTTGAAAATATGTAATTTGGTGAGGAAGATTTGATTTGTAGTTAGAAACCAGACTGACACTAATGGTAAGTTATTCATTCATTCACAACCGACTGTCACTGGGGTCAGACATGCTCAAGCACTGACTTCAATACTTTCAGTGCCAAGTTTGCTAAGTAATCGTGTGCTCATACTTCTACTGTGACGGAACTATAATCTTGAACTTTACTCTTTTCTTTAACTACAATCAATCTTAATCAACATGCCCCCAAAAGACTAACTGAAGAAGAAATACTGGACACAATTGAATCAAAGTTTAAAGAAAAATTTGTAAGAACATATGTAACTGATAATCAGATAATTTCGAATCTCATTAATGGAAACAAGAAAATGCTAGATAAAATTAACTCACTTGAAAGTAAACTAATTCAAATGGAAAAAGATTTAGCTCTCAATATTGATGTAGAAACAATATTGCATTTCAGGGTATCCCTGCCTGCCTGTGATGTCGACTTGGAAAATAAAGAGATCCTAGGATCAAATTGATGTTAAAGTTGAAAACCACGTCATGATAGAGGCTTGTCACAGGCTGCCCTCAAAAACTGGCCCCAAAAAAACCTTCCTAGCACAAACAAGGCATCAATGGGTTTTAATGATGATGTTTAACTGTATGTTAACGATTTATGTTCTTACTACAAGAAACTCGCATAGAAGTGCAGAAAATTAAAACGTGCTAATCTTATTTTTAGCACATGTTCCTTATCAAAATTAGAGATTATTCTTCTTAAGGATTTAGTGCTCCTGCTTATAACTTGAACTAACATGGATTTGTCTTAATTATTTATTTATACACTTTTATTTGTTAATTTTTATTATAATCGAAATGAATTCTCTGCCCTTCAAGTTAATTCTGAAAAATTCTCCTTTTTCCGTATAAATATTACTTCTCTGTCAAATGAAATAAAGATTATATTAGGTTAACTTGGACACCATTTCAGTATTATAGGTATCACTGAGGCTAAATTCCATTTCATTAACGTTCCTCCTATTAATTGTGATCCATCTGGTCACTCCTTCACACACACACACCTACTGAAGGTAAAAAAGGTGGTGCTCTTTTGTATGTCCCTAATCACTCGCAATTTATTGAACGCCTTGACCGTGACACTAATGCATATATAAAAGCAGGGAACTTGAATCTAAATTCATTGAATTATACAGGACAAAGATAAAAACATGATTGTTGGATGCATCAATAGGCATCCCTCAATGTCTGTTCAACTACCTCAGTTCTTAGTTTTAAAACACTGGTCTTCTGTCAATTCTTCTCATGCTTCTAATGATGTTATTGCTTGTGACTGGAAAAAATTTAATCATGATGACTTTCTCAACAAACTCTGCAATATGGATTAGGATGTTATCATCCTGCAACTAAATGCAGATGACCCCAATTTATCATTATATACTTTTTACAACAGTTTAAATAGTCTTTTGGATAGACATGCTCCCTTTTGTCTTGGGCTTAATGCACTCACCATCCTGAGTTAAACACAGCAGAGGAGGTTGATATTTCTTCTTCTTCTTCTTAAGGATTTAGTGCTCCTGCTTAAAGCATGAACTAACATGGATTTTTCTTAATTATTTATTTATTAATGTTTATTATCTCAGTGTAATGACCAGTGTTGGTGGTAGTTAGCTAATACTGCTTAAGGAGCCTGTATGTAATTCAAAGGGCACTAATCTAGAATCCTGGAAGCCATGTACAGGTCATTCTATTTATTTATTTTGTGCATGATTGTTATGTATAAAGTATGTTCAATGCATTGCTTTTTGGATAGCAACATGAAACGAGGATGTAGGACTGTAGCAGGCTTTACTGTAGACTTTGAACAAGTTTTTGCGCACTTGGTTTATACTAAGTAATATGAGACTAAAGAATTAAGTGTAAAAGAACAAGCCTATGCAAAATTTTCATGATAATAAAATTAGTTATTCTTTCAGAGAAATATACTTACCATATTATCTTTATCCCAGAGTTCAGCAATCACAGTAAGGAAACTATCCGCATAAGTTTCTGGTGAATTACATAACTCTATTTCTCTAAACAGCAAAGTTTCATTCCAGAGAGGGTCAACCGTATCATAGATAACATGTGTTTTACTACAGTAATTTTGAAAGCAAGCAATGACAAATGGATCTGATTGACCATCAATATCTAGATCAAGTAGGCCACGTGCTTCATAAAAATGCATCCGTAATTGCCATTTATGAACTAAATATAAGAAAACAAATGAAGGAAGTATTAAACTGTAGTCTATTAGAATTATGAATGACTGAAATGTGGTACAATCAGACCATTCCTTGAATAAAATGACACAAGTATGCCATCATTGTCCTGGTAAGTAGAAATTGACAGTACAATAGATTTCATCCACAAAACAAGTTGAACAATCTCGACTACTAATCATTTCAATTATGTAAAAAGATCCAATAATTTAACAAACAACAAATTCTTGTTGGGGGTTAAGGTATCGGATAAGGCAGAGTCCAATATAAAATGAGCTTAGGGTACTATTATGCGCCACCAAGTCCAATATTACTTCCTAAAGTTTAATATCTCATATTGGGTGAGGTCATATCTAAATAAAACATTTAATTAAAGTAAATTCAAGATTTATTTCTAAGAAATATCTTTAAAGGTCACTTTTAAGAGCTTTTTAAAAATTTGTCTCACTGCAAAATTTATTGAGAAAATCTTTTCGTAAGATCACTTCTTCTATTCTATCTCCTTGTCTGTTGACGGCTTAATCTTTATTAACTCCTAAACATTTACCCCATCGCGATTCGAAAATAAAATCCTGAACATTTACCCCATTACAATATTTGTATAGAAAATGCTTTGAAAAAGAACACAACTAGGGAGAATACAGCATAATGTGTACTTTCTGCATATTTTTTCAAATTTTACCAATTTCTCTGAGTGTCTATTTACAATCTAATAACTTAACCATGGACGGCATTTTAACAGGAAGGGTGTTTAATCAGAGTTTATAAAGTATTTTTAATTTTACCCTGGGCATTTTAACTGGAAGGGTGTTAATTTAGGAGTGGGGGATAAACTGTCATTTACAAACCTCTGAATTCATTGGTTCCAAAGATGCTCCTCAACAGGGAAATGCCATCGTTAATTCAGAGGCCTGCATTTATGGTACCGAGTTTTCAAATTTGTAATTGATAGGTTGTAACAAAGAGACCAATGGATATTTTGGAAACCCTTCTATTGTAAATATTTATAATGATTTATTTTGACTCCAGTCGCCAGTGGGCAAAACTTGTTCAAAGTCCACAGTAAAGACGTTAGAACAATGTTGTCAATATAGTTCTAGCCTCATTACTGCTGACTTTGAACAAATATGCTAGAGATATTACACATCAATTTCATTATGTTCTGAAGAAAATGATCATATAGTGATAATTAAATGAAACTAAAATGGGTAGCACCCACTCTCAATAAACATTTACTCTGAATAAGCCCCCCTCCCCCCTCCATTATCTAAAACATTATGGTATTATGAACATACCAGAAAACTTTTGATAAACTCTTGGCGTAACTTGAATTTGTTTTTTCTTTTCTCCACGTTCAATTGTAAATGTTGGACTCTCTCCAGGTTTTGTATTTATCATTTTAGCATGCCATCTTCTTCTCTGCACAAAATCAGACTTTTGTTTCTTTATGTGGAATTTGCCATTAAATGTTGGAGCATATTCCCACCCTCCATTATTAATGATGTATTCTCTCCTCTTTTCCAGAACGTTCTTTCGATTTTGATCTTGCATCAGTTTTCGTGTTCTAATCAAACGTTTGCGACGACAAAAATGATAATATTTATACATTGGTGACCACATAGTTGAATTACAGTCAAGGCTGTACTCCCATCCTAAATAGAAATTAGGAATAACATATGTTACGTCAAGATGTTTCAATTAGGGAAAACTTTCTACTTTCAGCTCATTGGTGACCACATAGTTGAATTACAGTTAAGGCTGTACTCCCACCCTAAATAGAAATTAGAAATAACATATAATGTTATGTCAAGATGCTTCTAATTAGGGAAAACGTTCTACTTTCAGTTCAATCTACCTATTTCTCCATTGAAATTTTTCTACTTGTTTGTAAAAGTTTTTCAATGCTTTAGATGTCTTATCTTCAGGCATTCCATAAAAATTATTCATAATTTAAGGAAGTAGGGTCATTTTAATCAAGGAATACTGAACTATATCGAGAGATTAATATAAAACATTTATATACAGAATTCAGATCTATGGGTCAATTCTTTTCAGACATGGTTTGCAAACCGTCAAACTAGTTAGCAAACTGATCCATTTCAGTTTAGTTTGATTGAAAAATAAAATCAGTTAGCAAACCATCGCAACCTTCTTCCTACTTGGTTTGAATTCAGTTTGCACAAACCAGTTTTTTATTTAACATGTTGCATATATATTGCTCAACGACGTTAAGGCGCACTTTTGGCAGCAAAATGTACTGTTTTTTAATATCAATATTCTTTAGGAAAGCTTCATTTTCGCTTTTTGAAAATACTACTTTATTACTTTTATATTCATAACACAAAAATACAAATGTATCTATTAATAAGGTATTGCACATAATAAAGAAGAGAAAAAATATTTATATTATGTGTGTATATATGTGTGTATTTATATATAGATACATAAGTAAAAATCATAAAATAAAAGAAATTTGTGTGAAACGAAGATATTACAATTTAAAGTTAAATTAGAGGCATATCAAATCTACCAGATGATTTTAAAAAAGCAATGGTACTTTTCAGAATAAGAGCAT